>NW_022639390.1:0-40000 GCF_010993605.1 Petromyzon marinus
CTCTCTCTGTGTCTCTGTGTCTCAGTGTCTCTGTGTCTCTGTGTCTCTCTGTGTCTCAGTGTCTCTGTGAGTCTGTGGGTCTCTGTGTCTCTCTCTCTCTCTCTGTGTCTCAGTGTCTCTGTGTCTCTGTGTCTCTCTGTGTCTCTATGAGTCTGTGTGTCTCTGTGTCTCTCTCTCTCTGAGTCTCTGTGTCTCTCTTTTTGTCTCTGTGTCTCTGTGTCTCTCTGTGTCTCTGTGTCTCTATGAGTCTGTGTATCTCTGTGTCTCTCTCTCTGAGTCTCTGTGTCTCTCTCTGTGTCTCTGTGTCTCTCTCTCTGTCTCTCTCCGTCTCTGTGTCTCTGTGTCTCTCTCTCTGAGTCTCTGTGTCTCTCTCTCTCTGTGTCTCTGTGAGTCTGTGTGTCTCTGTGTCTCTCTCTCTGAGTCTCTGTGTCTCTCTCTTTGTCTCTGGGTCTCTGTGTCTCTCTGTGTCTCTGTCTCTCTCTGTGTCTCTGTGTCTCTGTCTCTCAGTGTCTCAGTGTCTCTGTGTCTCTGTGAGTCTGTGTGTCTCTGTGTGTGTCTCTCTCTCTCTGAGTCTCTGTGTCGCTCTCTCTGAGTCTCTGTGTCTCTCTGTGTCTCTCTCTGTCTCTGTGTCTTTGTGTCTCTCTGTCTTTGTGTGTCTCTGTGTGTCTCTCTCTCTGTCTCTGTGTTGCTCTGTATTTGTGTGTCTCTGTGTCTCTCTGAGTGTTTGCGTCTCTGTGTCTCTCTGAGTCTCTGTGTCTCTCTGTCTCTGTGTGTCTCTGTGCCTCTCTCTCTGTCTCTGTGAGTCTCTCTCTCTGTGTCTCTGTGTCTCTCTGTCTCTGTGTGTCTCTGTGTGTCTCTCTCTGTGTCTCTGTGAGTCTCTCTCTCTCTCTGTGTCTCTGTGTCTCTCTCTCTCTCTGTGTCTCTCTCTCTGTCTGTGTATCTGTGAGTCTCTCTCTGTGTGTCTCTGTGTCTTTGTGTCTCTGAGTCTCTCTCTTAGTCTCTCTCTGTCTCTCTGAGTCTCTTTGTCTCTCTGAGTCTCTGTGTCTCTCTGAGTCTGTGTATCTCTGAGTCTCTCTCTCTCTCTGTGCGCCTCTCTCTCTCTGTATCTGTGAGTCTCTCTCTGTGTGTGTGTGTGTCTCTGTGTCTCTCTGAGTGTCTGAGTCTCTGTGTCTCTGTGCCTATCTGAGTCTCTGTGTCTCTCTCTATGTCTCTGTGTCTCTCTGCCTCTCTCTGTGTCTCTGTGTCTGTGTCTCTGTGAGTCTCTCTCTCTCTGTGTCTCTGTGGCTCTCTCTGTGTCTCTGTGAGTCTCTCTCTGTGTGTCTCTGTGTGTCTCTGTCTCTGTGTGTCTCTTTGCCTCTCTCTCTGTGTCTCTGTGAGTCTCTCTCTCTCTGTGTCTCTGTGTGTCTCTCTCTCTGTGTCTCTGTGTGTCTCTGTGCCTCTCTCTGTGTCTCTGTGAGTCTCTCTCTGTGTCTCTGTGTGTCTCTCTCTGTGTCTCTGTGAGTCTCTCTCTGTGTGTCTCTGTGTGTCTCTGTCTCTGTGTGTCTGGGTGTCTCTCTCTGTGTCTCTGTGAGTCTCTCTCTCTAATCAGTGGGTCTGTGTGTCTCTCTCTGAGTCTCTGTGTCTCTCTCTCTGTGTCTCTGTGAGTCTGTGTGTCTCTGTGTCTCTCTCTCTGAGTCTCTGTGTCTCTCTCTTTGTCTCTGGGTCTCTGTGTCTCTCTGTGTCTCTGTCTCTCTCTGTGTCTCTGTGTCTCTGTCTCTCAGTGTCTCAGTGTCTCTGTGTCTCTGTGAGTCTGTGTATCTCTGTGTGTGTCTCTCTCTCTCTGAGTCTCTGTGTCGCTCTCTCTGAGTCTCTGTGTCTCTCTGTGTCTCTCTCTGTCTCTGTGTCTTTGTGTCTCTCTGTCTTTGTGTGTCTCTGTGTGTCTCTCTCTCTGTCTCTGTGTTGCTCTGTATTTGTGTGTCTCTGTGTCTCTCTGAGTGTTTGCGTCTCTGTGTCTCTCTGAGTCTCTGTGTCTCTCTGTCTCTGTGTGTCTCTGTGCCTCTCTCTCTGTCTCTGTGAGTCTCTCTCTCTGTGTCTCTGTGTCTCTCTGTCTCTGTGTGTCTCTGTGTGTCTCTCTCTGTGTCTCTGTGAGTCTCTCTCTCTCTGTGTCTCTGTGTCTCTCTCTCTGTGTCTCTCTCTCTGTCTGTGTATCTGTGAGTCTCTCTCTGTGTGTCTCTGTGTCTCTGTGTCTCTGAGTCTCTCTCTTAGTCTCTCTCTGTCTCTCTGAGTCTCTTTGTCTCTCTGAGTCTCTGTGTCTCTCTGAGTCTGTGTATCTCTGAGTCTCTCTCTCTCTCTGTGCGCCTCTCTCTCTCTGTATCTGTGAGTCTCCCTCTGTGTGTGTGTGTCTCTGTGTCTCTCTGAGTGTCTGAGTCTCTGTGTCTCTGTGCCTATCTGAGTCTCTGTGTCTCTCTCTATGTCTCTGTGTCTCTCTGCCTCTCTCTGTGTCTCTGTGGCTCTCTCTGTGTCTCTGTGAGTCTCTCTCTGTGTGTCTCTGTGTGTCTCTGTCTCTGTGTGTCTCTTTGCCTCTCTCTCTGTGTCTCTGTGAGTCTCTCTCTCTCTGTGTCTCTGTGTCTCTCTCTCTGTGTCTCTGTGTGTCTCTGTGCCTCTCTCTGTGTCTCTGTGAGTCTCTCTCTGTGTCTCTGTGTGTCTCTCTCTGTGTCTCTGTGAGTCTCTCTCTCTGTGTCTCTGTGTGTCTCTGTGCCTCTCTCTCTGTGTCTCTGTGAGGCTCTCCCTGTGTCTCTGTGTCTCTCTCTGTGTCTCTGTGAGTCTCTCTCTCTCTCTGTGTCTCTGTGTCTCTCTCTGTGTCTCTGTGAGTCTCTCTCTCTCTGTGTGTGTCTCTGTGTCTCTCTCTCTGTGTCTTTGTGTGTCTCTCTCTCTCTGTGTCTCTGTGTCTCTCTCTGTCTCTGTGAGTCTCTCTCTCTCTGTGTCTCTCTCTGTGTCTCTGTGAGTCTCTCTCTCTGTGTCTCTGTGTCTCTGTGTCTCTCTATGTCTCTGTGAGTCTCTCTCTCTCTCTCTGTGTGTCTGTGTGTGTCTCTCTCTGTATCTCCGTGAGTCTCTCTCTCTCTGTCTGTGTCTCTGTGTCTCTCTGAGTTTCTGAGTCTCTGTGTCTCTGTGTCTATCTGAGTCTCTGTGAGTCTCTCTCTCTGTGTCTCTGTGAGTCTCTCTCTCTGTGTCTCTGTGTCTCTGTGTCTCTCTATGTCTCTGTGAGTCTCTCTCTCTGTCTGTGTCTCTGTGTCTCTCTGAGTTTCTGAGTCTCTGTGTCTCTGTGTCTATCTGAGTCTCTGTGAGTCTCTCTCTCTGTGTCTCTGTGAGTCTCTCTCTCTCTGTGTCTCTGTGTCTCTCTGTGTCTCTGTGAGTCTCTCTCTCTCTGTGTGTGTGTGTCTCTGTGTATCTCTCTCTGTGTCTCTGTGAGTCTCCCTCTCTCTCTCTGTGTCTCTGTGTCTCTCTCTCTGTGTCTTTGTGAGTCTCTCTCTCTGTGTCTCTGTGTCTGTCTGTGTCTCTGTGAGTCTCTCTCTCTCTGCGTGTCTCTGTGTCTCTCTGAGTTTCTGAGTCTCTGTGTCTCTGTGTCTATCTGAGTCTCTGTGAGTCTCTCTCTCTGTGTCTCTGTGAGTCTCCCTCTCTCTCTGTGTCTCTCTCTCTCTCTGTGTCTCTGTGAGTCTCTCTCTCTCTGTGTGTGTGTCTCTGTGTCTCTCTCTGCGAAGGGGAGGGAGGGAAGGGGAGGGGAGGGAGGGGAGCGAGGCGAAGTGAGGGATTATCAGCCATTGTCTTCAAACTGCGGCTCTTAATGCGGCAGGCAAATCCCCTCGGAATCAATGGCCCAGGGAGGCATTGCCTTCACAACGTTAAAGCCGAAAACAATCAACGTTCAGTAGCCTAGCAGGAGGGTTGCCATGAGGCCCCCTCACTCTGTAGAGACAGCTAGGTAGACATTAACTACCTCACCCCGGTGACTCTGTAGAGACAGCTAGGTAGACGTTAACTACCTAGCCCGGTCACTCTGTAGAGACAGCTAGGTAGACATTAACTACCTCACCCCGGTGACTCTGTAGAGACAGCTAGGTAGACGTTAACTACCTAGCCCGGTCACTCTGTAGAGACAGCTAGGTAGACATTAACTACCTCACCCCGGTGACTCTGTAGAGACAGCTAGGTAGACGTTAACTACCTGGCCCCGGTGACTCTGTAGAGACAGCTAGGTAGACGTTAACTACCTCGCCCTGTCACTCTGTAGAGACAGCTAGGTAGACTTTAACTACCTCGCCCCGGTCAATCTGTAGAGACAGCTAGGTAGACGTTAACTACCTCGCCCCGGTCACTCTGTAGAGACAGCTAGGTAGACTTTAACTACCTCGCCCCGGTCACTCTGTAGAGACAGCTAGGTAGACATTAACTACCTCGCCCCGGTCACTCTGTAGAGACAGCTAGGTAGACGTTAACTACCTCGCCCCGGTCACTCTGTAGAGACAGCTAGGTAGACATTAACTACCTCGCCCGGTGACTCTGTAGAGACAGCTAGGTAGATGTTAACTACCTGGCCCGGTCACTCTGTAGAGACAGCTAGGTAGACGTTAACTACCTCGCCCCGGTCACTCTGTAGAGACAGCTAGGTAGACATTAACTACCTCGCGCCGGTCACTCTGTAGAGACAGCTAGGTAGAAGTTAACTACCTGGCCCGGTCACTCTGTAGAGACAGCTAGGTAGATGTTAACTACCTCGCCCCGGTCACTCTGTAGAGACAGCTAGGTAGACGTTAACTACCTCGCCCCGGTCACTCTGTAGAGACAGCTAGGTAGACGTTAACTCCCTCGCCCCAGTCACTCTGTAGAGACAGCTAGGTAGACATTAACTACCTCGCCCCGGTCACTCTGTAGAGACAGCTAGGTAGACATTAACTACCTCACCCCGGTCACTCTGTAGAGACAGCTAGGTAGACATTAACTATCTCGCCCCGTCACTCTGTAGAGACAGCTAGGTAGACATTAACTACCTCGCCCCGGTCACTCTGTAGAGACAGCTAGGTAGACATTAACTACCTCGCCCCGGTGACTCTGTAGAGACAGCTAGGTAGACATTAACTACCTCGCCCCGGTCACTCTGTAGAGACCGCTAGGTAGACATTAACTACCTCGCCCTGTCACTCTGTAGAGACAGCTAGGTAGACATTAACTACCTCGCCCTGTCACTCTGTAGAGACAGCTAGGTAGACATTAATTACCTCGCCCCGGTCACTCTGTAGAGACAGCTAGGTAGACGTTAACTACCTCGCCCGGTCACTCTGTAGAGACAGCTAGGTAGACATTAACTACCTCTCCCCGGTCACTCTGTAGAGACAGCTAGATAGACGTTAACTACCTCGCCCGGTCACTCTGTAGAGACAGCTAGGTAGACGTTAACTACCTCGCCCCGGTCACTCTGTAGAGACAGCTAGGTAGACATTAACTACCTCGCCCCGGTCACTCTGTAGAGACAGCTAGGTAGACGTTAACTACCTCGCCCCGGTCACTCTGTAGAGACAGCTAGGTAGACATTAACTACCTCACCCCGGTCACTCTGTAGAGACAGCTAGGTAGACATTAACTACCTCGCCCCGGTCACTCTGTAGAGACAGCTAGGTAGACATTAACTACCTCACCCCGGTCACTCTGTAGAGACAGCTAGGTAGACATTAACTATCTCGCCCCGTCACTCTGTAGAGACAGCTAGGTAGACATTAACTACCTCGCCCCGGTCACTCTGTAGAGACAGCTAGGTAGACATTAACTACCTCGCCCCGGTGACTCTGTAGAGACAGCTAGGTAGACATTAACTACCTCGCCCCGGTCACTCTGTAGAGACCGCTAGGTAGACATTAACTACCTCGCCCGGTCACTCTGTAGAGACAGCTAGGTAGACATTAACTACCTAGCCCGGTCACTCTGTAGAGACAGCTAGGTAGACATTAACTACCTCGCCCGGTCACTCTGTAGAGACAGCTAGGTAGACGTTAACTACCTCGCCCCGGTCACTCTGTAGAGACAGCTAGGTAGACATTAACTACTTCGCCCCGTCACTCTGTAGAGACAGCTAGGTAGACATTAACTACCTCGCCCCGTCACTCTCTAGAGACAGCTAGGTAGACATTAACTACCTCGCCCCGTCACTCTGTAGAGACAGCTAGGTAGACGTTAACTACCTCGCCCCGGTCACTCTGTAGAGACAGCTAGATAGACATTAACTACCTCGCCCCGGTCACTCTGTAGAGACAGCTAGGTAGACGTTAACTACCTCGCCCTGTCACTCTGTAGAGACAGCTAGGTAGACATTAACTACCTCGCCCGGTCACTCTGTAGAGACAGCTAGGTAGACATTAACTACCTCGCCCCGGTCACTCTGTAGAGACAGCTAGGTAGACTTTAACTACCTCGCCCCGGTCACTCTGTAGAGACAGCTAGGTAGACATTAACTACCTCGCCCCGGTCACTCTGTATAGACAGCTAGGTAGACATTAACTACCTCGCCCCGGTCACTCTGTAGAGACAGCTAGGTAGACGTTAACTACCTCACCCCGGTCACTCTGTAGAGACAGCTAGGTAGACATTAACTACCTCGCCCGGTCACTCTGTAGAGACAGCTAGGTAGACGTTAACTACCTCGCCCCGGTCACTCTGTAGAGACAGCTAGGTAGACATTAACTACCTCGCCCTGTCACTCTGTAGAGACAGCTAGGTAGACATTAACTACCTCACCCCGGTCACTCTGTAGAGACAGCTAGGTAGACGTTAACTACCTCGCCCCGGTCACTCTGTAGAGACAGCTAGGTAGACATTAACTACCTCACCCCTGTCACTCTTTAGAGACATCTAGGTAGACGTTAACTACCTCGCACCGCTCACTCTGTAGCGGACCGCTAGGTAGACGTTAACTACCTCGCCACGGTCACTCTGTAGAGACAGCTAGGTAGACATTAACTACCTCGCCCCGGTCACTCTGTAGAGACAGCTAGGTAGACGTTAACTACCTCGCCCGGTCACTCTGTAGAGACAGCTAGGTAGACGTTAGCTACCTCGCCCCGGTCACTCTGTAGAGACAGCTAGGTAGACGTTAACTACCTCGCCCCGGTCACTCTGTAGAGACAGCTAGGTAGACGTTAACTACCTCGCCCCGGTCACTCTGTAGAGACAGCTAGGTAGACGTTAACTACCTCGCCCCGGTCACTCTGTAGAGACAGCTAGGTAGACGTTAACTACCTCGCCACGGTCACTCTGTAGAGACAGCTAGGTAGACATTAACTACCTCGCCCCGGCACTCTGTAGAGACAGCTAGATAGACGTTAACTACCTCGCCCCGGTCACTCTGTAGAGACAGCTAGGTAGACATTAACTACCTCGCCCCGGTCACTCTGTAGAGACCGCTAGGTAGACGTTAACTACCTCGCCCGGTCACTCTGTAGAGACAACTAGGTAGACATTAACTACCTCGCCCCGGTCACTCTGTAGAGACAGCTAGGTAGACGTTAACTACCTCACCCCGGTCACTCTGTAGGGACAGCTAGGTAGACATTAACTACCTCGCCCGGTCACTCTGTAGAGACAGCTAGGTAGACGTTAACTACCTCGCCCGGTCACTCTGTAGAGACAGCTAGGTAGACGTTAACTACCTTGCCTCGGTCAGTCTGTAGAGACAGCTAGGTAGACGTTAACTACCTCGCCCCGGTCACTCTGTAGAGACAGCTAGGTAGACATTAACTACCTGGCCCGGTCACTCTGTAGAGACAGCTAGGTAGACATTAACTACCTCGCCCCGGTGACTCTGTAGAGACAGCTAGGTAGACATTAACTACCTCGCCCGGTGACTCTGTAGAGACAGCTAGATAGACGTTAACTACCTCGCCCCGGTCACTCTGTAGAGACAGCTAGGTAGACGTTAACTACCTCGCCACCGTCACTCTGTAGAGACAGCTAGGTAGACATTAACTACCTCGCCCCGTCACTCTGTAGAGACAGCTAGGTAGACATTAACTACCTCGCCCCGTCACTCTCTAGAGACAGCTAGGTAGACATTAACTACCTCACCCCTGTCACTCTGTAGAGACAGCTAGGTAGACGTTAACTACCTCGCCCCGGTGACTCTGTAGAGACAGCTAGGTAGACGTTAACTACCTCGCCCCGTCACTCTGTAGAGACAGCTAGGTAGACATTAACTACCTCGCCCTGTCACTCTGTAGAGACAGCTAGGTAGACGTTAACTACCTCGCCCCGTCACTCTGTAGAGACAGCTAGGTAGACATTAACTACCTGGCCCGGTCACTCTGTAGAGACAGCTAGGTAGACGTTAACTACCTCGCCCGGTCACTCTGTAGCGGACCGCTAGGTAGACATTAACTACCTCGCCCTGTCACTCTGTAGAGACAGCTAGGTAGACGTTAACTACCTCGCCCGGTCACTCTGTTGAGACAGCTAGGTAGACATTAACTACCTCGCCCGGTCACTCTGTAGAGACAGCTAGGTAGACGTTAACTACCTCGCCCCGGTGACTCTGTAGAGACAGCTAGGTAGACGTTAACTACCTCGCCCCGGTCACTCTGTAGAGACAGCTAGGTAGACTTTAACTACCTCGCCCGGTCACTCTGTAGAGACAGCTAGGTAGACGTTAACTACCTGGCCCCGGTCATTCTGTAGAGACAGCTAGGTAGACGTTAACTACCTGGCCCAGTCACTCTGTAGAGACAGCTAGGTAGACATTAACTACCTCGCCCCGGTCACTCTGTAGAGACAGCTAGGTAGACGTTAACTACCTCGCCCCGGTCACTCTGTAGAGACAGCTAGGTAGACTTTAACTACCTCGCCCGGTCACTCTGTAGAGACAGCTAGGTAGACATTAACTACCTCGCCCGGTCACTCTGTAGAAACAGCTAGGTAGACATTAACTACCTCGCCCCGGTCACTCTGTAGAGACAGCTAGGTAGACGTTAACTACCTCGCCCCGGTCACTCTGTAGAGACAGCTAGGTAGACGTTAACTACCTCGCCCCGTCACTCTGTAGAGACAGCTAGGTAGACATTAACTACCTCGCCCGGTCACTCTGTAGAGACAGCTAGGTAGACGTTAACTACCTCGCCCGGTCACTCTGTAGAGACAGCTAGGTAGACATTAACTACCTCGCCCCGGTCACTCTGTAGAGACAGCTAGGTAGACATTAACTAACTCGCCCGGTCACTCTGTAGAGACAGCTAGGTAGATGTTAACTACCTCGCCCCGGTCACTCTGTATAGACAGCTAGGTAGACGTTAACTACCTCGCCCCGGTCACTCTGTAGAGACAGCTAGGTAGACATTAACTACCTCGCCCTGTCACTCTGTAGAGACAGCTAGGTAGACATTAACTACCTCGCCCGGGTCACTCTGTAGAGACAGCTAGGTAGACGTTAACTACCTCGCCCGGTCACTCTGTAGAGACCGCTAGGTAGACATTAACTACCTCACCCCGGTCACTCTGTAGAGACAGCTAGGTAGACGTTAACTACCTCGCCCGGTCACTCTGTAGAGACAGCTAGGTAGACGTTAACTACCTCGCCCCGGTCACTCTGTAGAGACAGCTAGGTAGACGTTAACTACCTCGCCCCGGTCACTCTGTAGAGACAGCTAGGTAGACATTAACTACCTCGCCTCGGTCACTCTGTAGAGACAGCTAGGTAGACTTTAACTACCTCGCCCGGTCACTCTGTAGAGACAGCAAGGTAGACGTTAACGACCTCGCCCGGTCACTCTGTAGAGACAGCTAGGTAGACATTAACTACCTCGCCCCGGTCACTCTGTAGAGACAGCTAGGTAGACGTTAACTACCTCGCCCCGGTCACTCTGTAGAGACAGCTAGGTAGACGTTAACTACCTCGCCCGGTGACTCTGTAGAGACAGCTAGGTAGATGTTAACTACCTCGCCCCGGTCACTCTGTGGAGACAGCTAGGTAGACGTTAACTACCTCGCCCCCGTGACTCTGTATAGACAGCTAGGTAGACGTTAACTACCTGGCCCAGTCACTCTGTAGAGACAGCTAGGTAGACGTTAACTACCTCGCCCCGGTGACTCTGTAGAGACAGCTAGGTAGATGTTAACTACCTCGCCCCGGTCACTCTGTAGAGACAGCTAGGTAGACATTAACTACCTCGCCCCGGTCACTCTGTAGAGACAGCTAGGTAGACGTTAACTACCTCGCCCGGTCACTCTGTATAGACAGCTAGGTAGACGTTAACTACCTCGCCCTGTCACTCTGTAGAGACAGCTAGGTAGACGTTAACTACCTCGCCCCGGTCACTCTGTAGAGACAGATAGGTAGACGTTAACTACCTCGCCCCGGTCACTCTGTAGAGACAGCTAGGTAGACGTTAACTACCTCGCCCGGTCACTCTGTAGAGACAGCTAGGTAGACATTAACTACCTCACCCCAGTCACTCTGTAGAGACAGCTAGGTAGACGTTAACTACCTCGCCCCGGTAACTCTGGAGAGACAGCTAGGTAGACGTTAACTACCTCGCCCCGGTCACGCTGTAGAGACAGCTAGGTAGACGTTAACTACCTCGCTCGGTGACTCTGTAGAGACAGCTAAGTAGACGTTAACTACCTCGCCCGGTCACTCTGTAGAGACAGCTAGGTAGACGTTAACTACCTGGCCCCGGTCACTCTGTAGAGACAGCTAGGTAGACGTTAACTACCTGGCCCGGTCACTCTGTAGGGACAGCTAGGTAGACCTTAACTACCTCGCCCGGTCACTCTGTAGAGACAGCTAGGTAGACGTTAACTACCTCGCCCCGGTCACTCTGTAGAGACAGCTAGGTAGACGTTAACTACCTCGCCTGATCACTCTGTAAAGACCGCTAGGTAGACGTTAACTACCTGGCCCTGTCACTCTGTAGAGACAGCTAGGTAGACGTTAACTACCTGGCCCGGTCACTCTGTATAGACAGCTAGGTTGACATTAACTACCTCGCCCCGGTCACTCTGTAGAGACAGCTAGGTAGACGTTAAATACCTCGCCTGATCACTCTGTAGAGACCGCTAGGTAGACGTTAACTACCTTGCCCCGGTCACTCTGTAGAGACAGCTAGGTAGACGTTAACTACCTCGCCCGGTCACTCTGTAGAGACCGCTAGGTAGACGTTAACTACCTCGCCCCGGTCACTCTGTATAGACAGCTAGGTAGACGTTAACTACCTCGCCCCGGTCACTCTGTATAGACAGCTAGGTAGACGTTAACTACCTCGCCCCGGTCACTCTGTATAGACAGCTAGGTAGACATTAACTACCTCGCCCGTGACTCTGTAGAGACAGCTAGGTAGACATTAACTACCTCGCCCCGGTCACTCTGTAGGGACAGCTAGGTAGACGTTAACTACCTCGCCCCGGTCACTCTGTAGAGACAGCTAGGTAGACATTAACTACCTCGCCCTGTCACTCTGTAGAGACAGCTAGGTAGACGTTAACTACCTCGCCCTGTCACTCTGTAGAGACAGCTAGGTAGACGTTAACTACCTCGCCCCGGTCACTCTGTAGGGACAGCTAGGTAGACGTTAACTACCTCGCCCCGGTCACTCTGCAGAGACAGCTAGGTAGACATTAACTACCTCGCCCCGGTCACTCTGTAGAGACAGCTAGGTAGACGTTAACTACCTCGCCCCGGTCACTCTGTAGAGACAGCTAGGTAGACGTTAACTACCTCACCCCGGTCACTCTGTAGAGACAGCTAGGTAGACATTAACTACCTGGCCCGGTCACTCTGTAGAGACAGCTAGGTAGACATTAACTACCTCGCCCCGGTCACTCTGTAGAGACAACTAGGTAGACGTTAACTACCTCGCCCCGGTCACTCTGCAGAGACAGCTAGGTAGACATTAACTACCTCGCCCCGGTCACTCTGTAGAGACAGCTAGGTAGACGTTAACTACCTCGCCCCGGTCACTCTGTAGAGACAGCTAGGTAGACGTTAACTACCTCGCCCCGGTCACTCTGTATAGACAGCTAGGTAGACGTTAACTACCTCACCCCGGTCACTCTGTAGAGACAGCTAGGTAGACATTAACTACCTCGCCCTGTCACTCTGTAGAGACAGCTAGGTAGACGTTAACTACCTCACCCCGGTCACTCTGTAGAGACAGCTAGGTAGACGTTAAATACCTCGCCCCAGTCACTCTGTAGAGACAGCTAGGTAGACATTAACTACCTCACCCCGGTCGCAATGTAGAGACAGCTAGGTAGACATTAACTACCTCGCCCCGGTCACTCTGTAGAGACAGCTAGGTAGACATTAACTACCTGGCCCGGTCACTCTGTAGAGACAGCTAGGTAGACATTAACTACCTCGCCCGGTCACTCTGTAGAGACAGCTAGGTAGACATTAACTACCTGGCCCGGGTCACTCTGTAGAGACAGCTAGGTAGACATTAACTACCTCGCCCCGGTCACTCTGTAGAGACAGCTAGGTAGACATTAACTACCTCGCCCGGTCACTCTGTAGAGACAGCTAGGTAGACATTAACTACCTCGCCCCGGTCACTCTGTAGAGACAGCTAGGTAGACGTTAACTACCTCGCCCGGTGACTCTGTAGAGACAGCTAGGTAGACATTAACTACCTCGCCCGGTCACTCTGTAGAGACAGCTAGATAGACGTTAACTAGCTCGCCCCGGTCACTCTGTAGGGACAGCTAGGTAGACATTAACTACCTCGCCCCGGTCACTCTGTAGAGACAGCTAGGTAGACGTTAACTACCTCGCCCCGGTCACTCTGTAGAGACAGCTAGGTAGACGTTAACTACCTCGCCCGGGTCACTCTGTAGAGACAGCTAGGTAGACATTAACTACCTCGCCCCGTCACTCTGTAGAGACAGCTAGGTAGACATTAACTATCTCGCCCCGTCACTCTGTAGAGACAGCTAGGTAGACATTAACTACCTCGCCCCGGTCACTCTGTAGAGACAGCTAGGTAGACATTAACTACCTCGCCCGGTCACTCTGTATAGACAGCTAGGTAGACGTTAACTACCTCGCCCGGTCACTCTGTAGAGACAGCTAGGTAGACGTTAACTACCTCGCCCGGTCACTCTGTAGAGACAGCTAGGTAGACATTAACTACCTCGCACCGCTCACTCTGTAGCGGACCGCTAGGTAGATGTTAACTACCTCGCCCAGTCTACAGGAGGTCCTCAGGTTCAATCCCCAAACCCTGGTGCTGCTGACGAATATTTGAAGTGTGCGTGTCTCACTCGCCCCCTGGTGAGATGATGAGACTCACAGAGACCCGCAGAGACCCGCAGACACCCGGAGAGACACACACAGAGACCCATACTCACAGAGACCCGCGGAGACCCATACTCACAGAGACCCATAGAGACCCATACTCACAGAGACGCATGGAGACCCATACTCACAGAGACACGTAGACACACAGAGACCCATACTTATAGAGACCCATATTACACACAGAGACACACAGAGACACAGAGACCCATACTCACAGAGACCCATAGACACACAGAGACACATACTCACAGAGACACATAGACACACAGAGACACATACTCACAGAGACCCATAGAGACCCATACTCACAGAGACCCATAGACACACAGAGACAAATACTCACAGAAACCCATAGAGACACAGAGACCCATACTCACAGAGACCCATAGACCCACAGAGACACATACTCACAGAGACCCATAGACACACAAAGACCCATAGAGACCCAAACTCATAGAAACACATAGAGACACAGAGACCCATACTCATAGAGATACATAGAGACCCAAATTCATAGAGACACATAGAAACACAGAGACACATACTCACAGAGACCCATAGAGACCCGCAGAGACACCTACAGACCCACAGAAACCCACAGAGACCCACACAGACCCACAGAGACCCAAAGAGACCCACAGAGCCGCACAGAGACCCATAGAGACCCATAAAGACCCACAGAGACCCACAGAGACACACAGAGACCCATAGAGACCCATACTCACAAAGACCCATAGAGACAGAGACACATACTCATAGAGACACACGGAGACACAAAGACACATACTCACAGAGACCCATAGACACACAGAGACACATACTCATAGAGACCAATAGAGACACAGAGACACATACTCACAGAGACACATAGACACAAAGAGACACATACTCATAGAGACCCATACTCACAGAGACTCACAAAGACACATACTCATAGAGACCCATAGACACACAGAGACCCATAGAAACCCATACTCATAGAGACACATAGACACACAGAGACCCATACTCACAGAGACCCATAGACACACAGAGACCCATAGAGATCCATACTCATAGAGACACATAGAGACACAAAGACCCATACTCATAGAGACACATAGAGACACAGAGACACATGCTCACAGAAACCCATAGACACACAGAGACACATACTCACAGAGACACATAGACACACAGAGACCCATACTCACAGAGACCCATAGACACACAGAGACACATACTCACAAAGACCCATAGACACACAGAGACCCATACTCACAGAGACCCATAGACACACAGAGACCCATACTCACAGAGACCCATAGACACACAGAGACACAAACTCATAGAGACTCATAGAGACACAGAGACACATACTCATAGAGACCCATAGACACACAGAGACACATACTCACATCAACACATAGAGACCCATACTCACAGAGACCCATGGGCACACAGAGACCCATAGACACACAGAGTCCCATAGACTCACAGAGACGCACACCCACAGAGACCCATAAAGACCCACAGAGACCCATAGAGACCCACAGAGACCCACAGAGACTCACAGAGACCCATAGAGACCCACAGAGACCCATAGAGACCCACATAAACCCATAGAGACACACACCCACAGAGACCCACACACACCCACAGAGACCCATACAGACCCACAGAGACCCCCACACACCCACAGAAACCCACAGAGACCTACAGAGTCCCACATAGACCCACACACACCCACAGAGACCCATACAGACCCACAGAGACCCAAAAAGACCCACAGAGACCCATAGAGACCCAAAGAGACCCATAGAGACCCAAAGAGACCCATACAGACCTATAGAGACCCAAAGAGACCCATACAGAACCACAGAGACCCATACAGACCCACAGAGACCCACAGAGACCCATACAGACCCACAGAGACCCATAGATACCCATACTGACCCACAGAGACCCATAGAGACCCACAGAGACCCACAGAGACCCTCAGAGACACATACTCACAGAGACACATAGCCACACAGAAACACATACTCACAGAGACCCATAGAGACCCATAGACACACAGAGACACATACTCACAGAGACCCATAGAGACCCATACTCATAGAGACACAGAGACCCATACTCACAGAGACCCATAGACACACAGAGACACATACTCATAGAGCCACACAGAGACACAGAGACACGTACTCACAGAGACACATAGACACACAGAGACACATACTCACAGAGACACATAGAGACGCAGCGACCCATAGACACAGAGACGCATAGACACACAGAGACACATACTCATAGAGACCCACAGAGACCCATACTCGCATTGTCCCATAGACTCACAGAGACACATAGAGACCCATACTCACAGAGACCCATACTTACAGAGACCCATAGACACACAGAGACCCATACTCATAGAGACACACAGAGAAACAGAGACACATAGAGACCCATACTCACAGAGACCCATACTTACAGAGACCCATAGACACACAGAGACCCATACTCATAGAGACACACAGAGAAACAGAGACACATAGAGACCCATACTCACAGAGACCCATAGACACACAGAGACCCATACTCACAGAGAACCATGGGCACTTAGAGACCCATAGACTCACAGAGACTCACACCCACAGAGACCCATATAGACCCACAGAGACCCATAGAGACCCATAGAGACCCACAGAGACCCATAGAGACCCACATAAACCCATAGAGACGCACACCCACAGAGACCCACAGAGACCAACGGAGACCCACACACCCACACACACCCACAGAGACACCCACACACACCCACAGAGACCCACAGAGACCCACACACAGACCCACAGAGACCCACAGAGACACCCACCCACACACACACCCACAGAGACCCACAGAGACACCCACACACACCCACAGAGACCCACAGAGACCCACAGAGACACCCACACACACACACAGAGACACCCACACACACCCACAGAGACCCACAGAGACACCCACACACACACACAGACCCACAGAGACCCACAGAGACACCCACACAGACCCACAGAGACCCACACACCCACAGAGACCCACAGAGACACCCACACACACACAGAGACCCACGGAGACCCACACACCCACAAAGACCCACAGAGACCCACAGAGACACCCACACACACACCCACAGAGACACCCACACACACCCACAGAGACCCACAGAGACACCCACACACACACCCACAGAGACCCACAGAGACCCACACACACCCACAGAGACACCCACACACACACACAGAGACCCACAGAGACACCCACACACAGACACACAGAGACCCACAGAGACACCCACACACAGACCCATACTAAAACTAAACGACGTTTTATTTTAAGGTCACCCGCCTGGCTACCGTGTAGTATCACAAAGTCGATAGCCGCTCAAGCTAAGTGGCTGATAGCAGCAGCAGTAGCAGCAGCGGCATCGCCAGGACAAATACCCCGAATGTGCGGCGATGGCGGTTCTAATTGCGGAGAGCGAGAACCGGAGTAGAATCACGGTCGACAAACCCGACCCCGGTAGCCACCACGGGGGAGAAAGACAGAGAAAGAGACACAGAGAGACAGAGAGAGACACAGAGAGAGACATAGAGAGAGACACAGAGAGAGAGAGAGACACAGAGACACACAGAGACAGAGAGACACAGAGACACACAGAGACAGAGAGACACAGAGACACACAGAGACAGAGAGAGACAGAGAGAGACTAAGAGAGAGACTCAGAGACACAGAGACACAGAGACTCAGAGAGACACACAGAGACAGAGAGACACAGAGAGAGACACACAGAGACACACAGAGACAGAGAGACACAGAGACTCAGAGAGACACAGAGACTCAGAGAGACAGAGAGACAGAGCGGTGATGGCGGTTCTAATTGCGGAGAGCGAGAACCGGAGTAGAATCACGGTCGACAAATCCGCCCCCGGTAGCCACCACGGGCGAGAAAGACAGAGAGAGAGAGAGACAGAGAGACACAGAGAGACACAGAGAGAGACACAGAGAGACAGAGAGACACAGAGAGAGAGAGAGACGCAGAGACACACAGAGACAGAGACACAGAGAGAGACAGAGACAGAGACACAGAGAGACACACAGAGAGACACAGAGAGACAGAGAGACACAGAGAGAGAGACACAGAGACACACAGAGACAGAGAGACACACAGAGACAGAGAGACACAGAGAGAGACACACAGAGACACACAGAGACAGAGAGACACAGAGACTCAGAGAGACACAGAGACTCAGAGAGACACAGAGACAGAGAGACAGAGCGGTGATGGCGGTTCTAATTGCGGAGAGCGAGAACCGGAGTAGAATCACGGTCGACAAATCCGCCCCCGGTAGCCACCACGGGCGAGAAAGACAGAGAGAGAGAGAGACAGAGAGACACAGAGAGACACACAGAGAGAGACACAGAGAGACAGAGAGACACAGAGAGAGAGAGAGACGCAGAGACACACAGAGACAGAGACACAGAGAGAGACAGAGACAGAGACACAGAGAGACACACAGAGAGACACAGAGAGACAGAGAGACACAGAGAGAGAGACACAGAGACACACAGAGACAGAGAGACACACAGAGACAGAGAGACACAGAGAGAGACACACAGAGACACACAGAGACAGAGAGACACAGAGACTCAGAGAGACACAGAGACTCAGAGAGACACAGAGACAGAGAGACAGAGCGGTGATGGCGGTTCTAATTGCGGAGAGCGAGAACCGGAGTAGAATCACGGTCGACAAATCCGCCCCCGGTAGCCACCACGGGCGAGAAAGACAGAGAGACAGAGAGAGACACAGAGAGACACACAGAGACAGAGAGACACAGAGAGAGAGAGAGAGACACAGAGACACACAGAGACAGAGAGACACAGAGACACACAGAGACAGAGAGAGACAGAGAGAGACTAAGAGAGAGACTCAGAGACACAGAGACACAGAGACTCAGAGAGACACACAGAGACAGAGAGACACACAGAGAGAGACACAGAGACACACAGAGACAGAGAGACACAGAGACTCAGAGAGACACAGAGACTCAGAGAGACACAGAGACAGAGAGACAGAGCGGTGATGGCGGTTCTAATTGCGGAGAACGAGAACCGGAGTAGAATCACGGTCGACAAATCCGCCCCCGGTAGCCACCACGGGGGAGAAAGACAGAGAGAGAGACAGAGAGACACAGAGAGACACACAGAGAGAGAGAGAGACAGAGAGAGAGACAGAGAGACACAGATAGAGACAGAGCGAGACAGAGAGACACAGAGAGACAGAGACACAGAGAGACAGATAGAGAGAGAGACAGAGAGAGACAGAGACACAGAGAGACACAGAGAGAGAGAGAGACAGAGAGAAAGACAGGGAGAGACACAGAGAGAGACAGAGCGAGACAGAGAGACAGAGAGACACAGAGAGACAGAGACACAGAGAGACAGAGAGACAGATAGAGACAGAGAGACACAGAGAGAGAGACAGAGAGAAAGACAGGGAGAGACACAGAGAGAGACAGAGCGAGACAGAGAGACAGAGAGACACAGAGAGACAGAGACACAGAGAGACAGAGAGAGACAGAGAGAGACAGAGACAGAGAGAGACAGAGAGAGAGACAGAGACAGAGAGAGACAGAGAGAGAGACAGAGAGACAGAGAGAGACAGAGAGAGACAGAGAGAGACAGAGAGACACAGAGAGACAGAGACACAGAGAGAGAGACACAGAGAGACAGAGAGAGAGACAGAGAGAGAGACACAGAGAGACAGAGACACAGAGAGAGAGAGACAGGGAGAGACACAGAGACACAGAGAGAGACAGAGCGAGACAGAGAGACACAGAGAGACAGAGAGAGAGACAGAGAGAGACAGAGACAGAGAGAGACAGAGAGAGAGACAGAGAGAGACAGAGAGACAGAGAGAGACAGGGAGACAGAGACACAGAGACACAGAGAGAGAGACAGAGAGAGACAGAGACACAGAGAGACACAGAGAGAGACACAGAGAAACACAGAGAGACAGAGAGAGACACAGAGAGACACAGAGAGAGACACAGAGAAACACAGAGAGACAGAGAGAGACACAGAGAGAGACATAGAGAGAGACAGAGACACAGAGAGACAGAGACAGAGAAAGACAGAGAGAGACAGAGAGAGGCAGAGAGAGAGACAGAGCGAGACACAGAGAGAGAGACACAGAGAGACACAGAGAGAGAGACACAGAGAGAGAGACACAGAGAGACACAGAGAGAGAGACAGAGAGAGAGACAGAGAGACAGACAGAGAGAGACACACAAAGAGAGACAGAGAGAGAGACAGGGAGAGACACAGGGACACAGAGACAGAGCGAGACAGAGAGAGGGAGACACAGAGAGAGAGACAGACAGACAGAGACACAGAGAGAGAGAGACAGAAAGAGAGACAGAGAGACGCAGAGAGACAGAGAGAGACACAGAGAGACAGAGAGACACAGGGAGACAGAGAGAGACAGAGAGACAGACACAGAGAGACAGAGAGAGACAGAGACAGAGAGACACAGAGAGACGCAGACTCCAAATCTACAGCAGCAGCAGGCATCGTCCGCGTGGGGATCGAACCCACGACGTCCTGTATACCAGGCGAGGTAGTTAACATCTCTCAGGGTCGGGTTCGAACCCACGACCTCCTGTATACCAGGCGAGGTAGTTAACATCTCTCAGGGTCGGGATCGAACCCACGACCTCCTGTATACCTAGCGAGGTAATCAACATCTCATCAGGGTCGTGATAGAACCCACGACCTCCTGTATACCAGGCGAGGTAATCAACATCTCACAGGGTCTCGGATCGAACCCACGACCTCCTGTATACCAGGCGAGGTAGTCAACATCTCATCAGGGTCGGGATGGAACCCACGACCTCCTGTACACCAGGCGAGGTAGTCAACATCTCATAGCCACCGAGGCGATCCAATACATAATTTGACTTGTAGTGGGAGTGGTGGTGCAGTGGTTAGCACACTGTGTGTGTGTGTGTGGGGAACGGTGATGCAGTGGTTAGCGCACTGTGTGTGTGTGTGGGGAACGGTGATGCAGTGGTTAGCGCACTGTGTGGAGAGTGGGGAGTGGTGGTGCAGTGGTTAGCGCACTGTGTGTGTGTGTGTGGGGAGTGGTGGTGCAGTGGTTAGCGCACTGTGTGTGAGTGTGGGGAGCGGTGGTGCAGTGGTTAGCTCACTGTGTGTGAGTGTGTACGGAGCGGTGGTGCAGTGGTTAGCGCACTGTGTGTGTGTGTGAGTGTGTGGGGAGCGGTGGTGCAGTGGTTAGCGCACTGTGTGTGTGTGAGTGTGGGGAGCGGTGGTGCAGTGGTTAGCGCACTGTGTGTGTGTGAGTGTGGGGAGTGGTGGTGCAGTGGTTAGCGCACTGTGTGTGTGTGTGAGTGTGTCATCTGGTCCAACACCAGTGGAGAGACTAAAGGGCTCTAAGAAAAGCCGTCTCTGGTGTGGACCAATCAAATTCAAGGACAGTGCCAATATTATTATTATCAGATTTGTTTATTTTTGTTTGAATTTTTTGACTGCTTGTGTTGTGGTTATTGCAAACATGATGCCTTGAATAAAGGCGTCAGTATTTTTTGTGCCAGTTAAAAGGGGTAAAAACCTATTCCTATATCTTGTTACTGGCAAAGGAGGTGTCATAATGTAAAAAAAAATACCATCCCCCCTGTTCACTCTCGGTGAGCGACAGGGACGTCCTCTGGCTCCCACATTACTTCACATCTTTTTCGAGCACGTAGTTCGTGAAGCCTTCGATGGCTGTACATGGAGGAATCTCCATCTGGTGCAGCAGAGCAAGGTGGTGGCCACGGGATCATTCAGTAAATGGACGCTAAGTCTATATTACATCAATCTAATGAATGCATATGCTTAGCTCTTTCAGGTGAAGTCACGTTGAAGGGAAACAATAAAATAATACAATATATATAAACAGAATAACAAAATTCTCACGACGTTTCGACCATAACACAAACAAAATTCTCACGACGTTTCGACCATAACACAAACGTTTGTGTTATGGTAGAAACGTCGTGAGAATTTTGTTATTGTTTTATATATATTGTATTATTTTATTGTTTCCCTTCAACGTGACTTTACCTGAAAGAGCTAATAATAAATGTACTTAATACATTCTTCAATAAGCTGGGCTATAAATCACAACGCAAACAGGGTATACACTACAACCATATAATGAGTATCTCTTTAAGCTCGGTGAGATGCGTGAAACCTCTCGACCAAGGAGTTTAAGCATCAAAGCGGGAGAATTTCGCATTGATATAGCTGAGGGATTAGCTGGTAACTGGTCATAGAAATAGCTGCGTTAAAGTCAAAGCCTACACATCCACAGAGGCACCTAGTACAAATCAAACAGGAGAATTTAGCATTGAAATAGCTGAGGGATTAGCTTGTGACTGGTCACAGAAATAGCTACGTTAAAGTCAAAGCCTACACATCCACAGAGGCACCTAGTACAAATCAAACAGGAGAATTTAGCATTGAAATAGCTGAGGGATTAGCTTGTGACTGGTCACAGAAATAGCTACGTTAAAGTCAAAGCCTACACATCCACAGAGGCACCTAGTACAAATCAAACAGGAGAATTTAGCATTGAAATAGCTGAGGGATTAGCTTGTGACTGGTCACAGAAATAGCTACGTTAAAGTCAAAGCCTACACATCCACAGAGGCACCTAGTACAAATAAAACAGGAGAATTTACCATTGAAATAGCTGAGGGATTAGCTTGTGACTGGTCACAGAAATAGCTACGTTAAAGTCAAAGCCTACACATCCACAGAGGCACCTAGTACAAATAAAACAGGAGAATTTACCATTGAAATAGCTGAGGGATTAGCTTGTGACTGGTCACAGAAATAGCTATGTTAAAGTCAAAGCCTACACACCCACAGAGGCACCTAGTACAAATCAAACAGGAGAATTTAGCATTGAAATAGCTGAGGGATTAGCTTGTGACTGGTCACAGAAATAGCTACGTTAAAGTCAAAGCCTACACATCCACAGAGGCACCTAGTACAAATCAAACAGGAGAATTTACCATTGAAATAGCTGAGGGATTAGCTTGTGACTGGTCACAGAAATAGCTACGTTAAAGTCAAAGCCTACACATCCACGGAGGCACCTAGTACAAATCAAACAGGAGAATTTACCATTGAAATAGCTGAGTGATTAGCTTGTGACTGGTCACAGAAATAGCTACGTTAAAGTCAAAGCCTACACATCCACAGAGGCACCTAGTACAAATCAAACAGGAGAATTTACCATTGAAATAGCTGAGGGATTAGCTTGTGACTGGTCACAGAAATAGCTGCGTTAAAGTCAAAGCCTACACATCCACGGAGGCACCTAGTACAAATCAAACAGGAGAATTTACCATTGAAATAGCTGAGGGATTAGCTTGTGACTGGTCACAGAAATAGCTACGTTAAAGTCAAAACCTACACATCCACAGAGGCACCTAGTACAATTCAAACAGGAGAATTTAGCATTGAAATAGCTGAGGGATTAGCTTGTGACTGGTCACAGAAATAGCTATGTTAAAGTCAAAACCTACACATCCACAGAGGCACCTAGTACAAATCAAACAGGAGAATTTAGCATTGAAATAGCTGAGGGATTAGCTTGTGATTGGTCACAGAAATAGCTACGTTAAAGTCAAAGCCTACACATCCACAGAGGCACCTAGTACAAATCAAACAGGAGAATTTAGCATTGAAATAGCTGAGGGATTAGCTTGTGACTGGTCACAGAAATAGCTACGTTAAAGTCAAAGCCTACACATCCACTTAGGCACCTAGTACAAATCAAACAGGAGAATTTACCATTGAAATAGCTGAGTGATTAGCTTGTGACTGGTCATAGAAATAGCTACGTTAAAGTCAAAGCCTACACATCCACAGAGGCACCTAGTACAAATCAAACAGGAGAATTTAGCATTGAAATAGCTGAGGGATTAGCTTGTGACTGGTCACAGAAATAGCTACGTTAAAGTCAAAGCCTACACATCCACGGAGGCACCTAGTACAAATCAAACAGGAGAATTTAGCATTGAAATAGCTGAGGGATTAGCTTGTGACTGGTCACATAAATAGCTACGTTAAAGTCAAAGCCTACACATCCACAGAGGCACCTGGTACAAATCAAACAGGAGAATTAAGCATTGAAATAGCTGAGTGATTAGCTTGTGACTGGTCACAGAAATAGCTACGTTAAAGTCAAAGCCTACACATCCACAGAGGCACCTAGTACAAATCAAACAGGAGAATTTAGCATTGAAATAGCTGAGGGATTAGCTTGTGACTGGTCACAGAAATAGCTACGTTAAAGTCAAAGCCTACACATCCACAGAGGCACCTAGTACAAATCAAACAGGAGAATTTAGCATTGAAATAGCTGAGGGATTAGCTTGTGACTGGTCACAGAAATAGCTACGTTAAAGTCAAAGCCTACACATCCACAGAGGCACCTAGTACAAATCAAACAGGAGAATTTAGCATTGAAATAGCTGAGGGATTAGCTTGTGACTGGTCACAGAAATAGCTACGTTAAAGTCAAAGCCTACACATCAACAGAGGCACCTAGTACAAATAAAACAGGAGAATTTACCATTGAAATAGCTGAGGGATTAGCTTGTGACTGGTCATAGAAATAGTTACGTTAACGTCAAAGCCTACACATCCACAGAGGCACCTAGTACAAATCAAACAGGATAATTTGCCATTGAAATAGCTGAGGGATTAGCTTGTGACTGGTCACAGAAATAGCTACGTTAAAGTCAAAACCTACACATCCACAGAGGCACCTAGTACAATTCAAACAGGAGAATTTAGCATTGAAATAGCTGAGGGATTAGCTTGTGACTGGTCACAGAAATAGCTATGTTAAAGTCAAAACCTACACATCCACAGAGGCACCTAGTACAAATCAAACAGGAGAATTTAGCATTGAAATAGCTGAGGGATTAGCTTGTGATTGGTCACAGAAATAGCTACGTTAAAGTCAAAGCCTACACATCCACAGAGGCACCTAGTACAAATCAAACAGGAGAATTTAGCATTGAAATAGCTGAGGGATTAGCTTGTGACTGGTCACAGAAATAGCTACGTTAAAGTCAAAGCCTACACATCCACTTAGGCACCTAGTACAAATCAAACAGGAGAATTTAGCATTGAAATAGCTGAGTGATTAGCTTGTGACTGGTCATAGAAATAGCTACGTTAAAGTCAAAGCCTACACATCCACAGAGGCACCTAGTACAAATCAAACAGGAGAATTTAGCATTGAAATAGCTGAGGGATTAGCTTGTGACTGGTCACAGAAATAGCTACGTTAAAGTCAAAGCCTACACATCCACAGAGGCACCTAGTACAAATCAAACAGGAGAATTTAGCATTGAAATGGCTGAGTGATTAGCTTGTGACTGGTCACGGAAATAGCTGCGTTAAAGTCAAAGCCTACACATCCACAGAGGCACCTAGTACAAATCAAACAGGAGAATTAACCATTGAAATAGCTGAGGGATTAGCTTGTGACTGGTCACAGAAATAGCTACGTTAAAGTCAAAGCCTACACATCCACAGAGGCACCTAGTACAAATCAAACAGGAGAATTTACCATTGAAATAGCTGAGGGATTAGCTTGTGACTGGTCACAGAAATAGCTACGTTAAAGTCAAAGCCTACACATCCACAGAGGCACCTAGTACAAATCAAACAGGAGAATTTACCATTGAAATAGCTGAGGGATTAGCTTGTGACTGGTCACAGAAATAGCTACATTAAAGTCAAAGCCTACACATCCACAGAGGCACCTAGTACAAATCAAACAAGAGAATTTACCATTGAAATAGCTGAGGGATTAGCTTGTGAATGGTCACAGAAATAGCTACGTTAAAGTCAAAGCCTACACATCCACAGAGGCACCTAGTACAAATCAAACAGGAGAATTTAGCATTGAAATAGCTGAGTGATTTGCTTGTGACTGGTCACAGAAATAGCTACGTTAAAGTCAAAGCCTACACATCCACAGAGGCACCTGGTACAAATCAAACAGGAGAATTTAACATTGAAATAGCTGAGGGATTAGCTTGTGACTGGTCACAGAAATAGCTACGTTAAAGTCAAAGCCTACACATCCACGGAGGCACCTAGTACAAATCAAACAGGAGAATTTACCATTGAAATAGCTGAGGGATTAGCTTGTGACTGGTCACAGAAATAGCTGCGTTAAAGTCAAAGCCTACACATCCACAGAGGCACCTAGTACAAATCAAACAGGAGAATTTCGCATTGAAATGGCTGAGGGATTAGCTTGTGACTGGTCACAGAAATAGCTACGTTAAAGTCAAAGCCTACACATCCACAGAGGCACCTAGTACAAATCAAACTGGAGAATTTCGCATTGAAATAGCTGAGGGATTAGCTTGTGACTGGTCACAGAAATAGCTGCGTTAAAGTCAAAGCCTACACATCCACAGAGGCACCTAGTACAAATCAAACAGGAGAATTTAGCATTGAAATGGCTGTGTTAAACTCAAAGTTTACCTATCACAATAATGTCTAACGGTGTTATTGTATTACATTGAGATCGTATTCCATTGCTCTGGTTTTTACCCACGTGTTTTTTAGGTTTTTTTTTCCGTTTAAACCATTTCTTGTTACATCGTAAGGTAATGTTTGAGAACATAAATCTGCGAGGTGATTTACATGAAGACAAGTTGCAGATGTTGCGGCCAAGGGTTAGCAAATTGTTAATTGTATTTACACAGCATGGCAATTATGAATATATATTTTTTTATTGATTTCTTACGGCATAATTTTAAACGGGGGCAAATATTACAATCACTGCCTTGCAGCAGGTAACAATGGGAGGCTGATCGATGCCCGGGTGCGGTCAAGGGATGGCTCCCTATTGCTCAACCACGTGATGTATGCCGATGATTTGGTAATAGCTGCTCAGTCAGAGGAGGAGTTGGAGACGCTGCTGCTGAGACTGGAGCGTGCCACTAAGAGGTGGGGCCTTACCATCAGCCCCACCAAAACTAAGCACCTAGCCTGGGTATTTTGTACCATCGGACACTCCACTCTCTCCACAACTCCCAATCGGTGATGGGGTAGTTGCGGAGAGAGTGGAGAGTTTCCCATACCTGGGGCAGTGTGCTTATGACCGGCTCCAGTTTGACAGCAGAGGTCTCACTCCGAATCAGTCGAGCGGCAATATCTTTTCATCGGTTGCGTAACGCTGTGTGGAAGCTACCTGGTCTGTCGCTCCGCACGAAGCTTCAGGTCTTCTCGGCCACGGTCATTCCCTCCCTTCTCTACGCTTGCGAAACGTGGACCCCCCCTAATGGAGCATCTTCGCCGGTGAGAAACATTTAGGCTGGCCTGCCTACGATCCATCCTGGGTTGAACCAGGCTGGATTGTGTGAGGAGCTCACAAATCCTCGAAAGACCTGGGCAAGGTCCCATCGGTGAGCTCCTCCGGCAGGCAAGGCTGCGATGGCTGGGTCATGTAGCCCGCATGCCCAGCCACCGCATGCCGAAACAGCTTTTGTTTGGCCGGATTGAGGGGGCTAAGCGGGCGCGGCACGGGCTAGAGAAGAGATGGAGTGATGTGGTACAGGAGGATGTGGAGCTGAGTGGACTTGCCGATGACTGGTACCAGCGGTGTCAAGATCGGCCTCTGTGGAGGAGGAGGCTCGTGAAGGATGCTACTGGGCAGTTGGAGGCAGTCGCCCTCCAACAACAACGGAGGACGGAGGAGCGACGCTCACAACAACGAGCGGAGCGCCGGGTGGCTAAAGCACAGCAGGTTGGCACAGTAGGGGGCACAGGTGGTGCATCAGCCAGTCATCTCAGTCAGTCGACCCGTGGCACCTGGGTCTGCCCCGTGACCTCCTGCCAGCGGGCGTTCGACACTTCACGTGGCCTCAGGGTGCACATAGCCTGGCACAAGCGTCGTGGTGACGTCACCGCCACTTAGTGGCGAATGGCGGTTGTTGTCTGTGTGTGTGTCTGTGTGTGTGTGTTTGTGTGTGTGTGTCTGTGTGTATGTGTGTCTGTATGTGTGTGTCTGTGTGTGTGTCTGTGTGTGTCTGTGTGTATGTGTGTGTGTGTCTGTGTGTATGTGTGTGTGTATGTGTGTGTGTGTGTCTGTGTGTGTGTATGTGTGTGTATCTGTGTGTATATGTCTGTGTGTCTGTGTGTATGTGTGTGTGTGTCTGTGTGTATGTGTGCATGTGTGTCTGTGTGTGTCTGTGTGTATCTGTGTGTATGTGTGTGTGTGTATGTGTGTCTGTGTGTCTGTGTGTGTGTGTGTATCTGTGTATGTGTGTGTGTATGTGTGTGTGTCTGTGTGTGTGTGTATCTGTGTATGTGTGTGTGTGTCTGTGTATGTATGTCTGTGTGTGTATGTGTGTGTGTCAGTGCGTGTGTGGAATCCTGTTGACAATGAACGCATCACGTGCCACTGATAGCTGAGCCCTTATCACTGCAACACACTGCAGTGAGTCACCGAAGCGACTTGCAGGGAGCGGTGGTGCAGTGGTTAGCGCACTGTGTGTGTGAGAGTGGGGAGTGGTGGTGCAGTGGTTAGCGCACTGTGTGTGTGTGTGTGGGGAGTGGTGGTGCAGTGGTTAGCGCACTGTGTGTGTGTGGGGAGTGGTGGTGCAGTGGTTAGCGCACTGTGTGAGAGTGGGGAGTGGTGGTGCAGTGGTTACCGCACTGTGTGTGTGTGAGAGTGGGGAGTGGTGGTGCAGTGGTTAGCGCACTGTGTGTGTGTGTGGGGAGTGGTGGTGCAATAGTTAGCGCACTGTGTGTGAGTGGGGAGTGGTGGTGCAGTGGTTAGCGCACTATGTGTGGGGAGTGGTGGTGCAGTGGTTAGCGCACTGTGTGTGTATGAGTGGGGAGTGGTGGTGCAGTGGTTAGCGCACTGTGTGTGGGGAGTGGTGGTGCAGTGGTTAGCGCACTGTGTGTGGGCAGTGGTGGTGCAGTGGTTAGCGCACTGTGTGTGAGTGGGGAGTGGTGGTGCAGTGGTTAGCGCACTGTGTGTGGGGAATGGTGGTGCAGTGGTTAGCGCACTGTGTGTGTGAGTGGGGAGCGGTGGTGCAGTGGTTAGCGCACTGTGTGTGTGAGTGGGGAGTGGTGGTGCAGTGGTTAGCGCACTGTGTGTGTGAGTGGGGAGCGGTGGTGCATTGGTTAGCGCACTGTGTGTGTGAGTGGGGAGTGGTGGTGCAGTGGTTAGCGCACTGTGTGTGTGAGTGGGGAGTGGTGGTACAGTGGTTAGCGCACTGTGTGTGTGAGTAGGGAGTGGTGGTGCAGTGGTTAGCGCACTGTGTGTGTGAGTGGGGAGTGGTGGTGCAGTGGTTAGCGCACTGTGTGTGTGAGTGGGGAGCGGTGGTGCATTGGTTAGCGCACTGTGTGTGTGAGTGGGGAGTGGTGGTGCAGTGGTTAGCGCACTGTGTGTGTGAGTGGGGAGTGGTGGTGCAGTGGTTAGCGCACTATGTGTGGGGAGTGGTGGTGCAGTGGTTAGCGCACTGTGTGTGTGTATGAGTGGGGAGTGGTGGTGCAGTGGTTAGCGCACTGTGTGTGGGGAGTGGTGGTGCAGTGGTTAGCGCACTGTGTGTGGGGAGTGGTGGTGCAGTGGTTAGCGCACTGTGTGTGTGTGAGTGGGGAGTGGTGGTGCAGTGGTTAGCGCACTGTGTGTGTGAGTGGGGAGTGGTGGTGCAGTGGTTAACGCACTGTGTGTGTGAGTGGGGAGTGGTGGTGCAGTGGTTAGCGCACTGTGTGTGTGTGTGGGGAGTGGTGGTGCAGTGGTTAGCGCACTGTGTGTGTGGGTGGGGAGTGGTGGTGCAGTGGTTAGCGCACTATGTGTTTGTGTGGGGAGCGGTGGTGCAGTAGTTAGCGCACTGTGTGTGTGAGTGGGGAGTGGTGGTGCAGTGGTTAGCGCACTGTGTGTGTGTGAGTGGGGAGTGGTGGTGCAGTGGTTAGCGCACTGTGTGTGTGAGTGGGGAGTGGTGGTGCAGTGGTTAACGCACTGTGTGTGTGAGTGGGGAGTGGTGGTGCAGTGGTTAGCGCACTGTGTGTGTGGCGAGTGGTGGTGCAGTAGTTAGCGCACTGTGTGTGTGGGTGGGGAGTGGTGGTGCAGTGGTTAGCGCACTGTGTGTGTGTGGGGAGTGGTGGTGCAGTGGTTAGCGCACTGTGTGTGTGAGTGGGGAGTGGTGGTGCAGTGGTTAGCGCACTGTGTGTATGTGGGAGTGGTGGTGCAGTGGTTAGCTCACTGTGTGTGTGAGTGGGGAGTGGTGGTGCAGTGGTTAGCGCACTGTGTGTGAGAGTGCTGTAACCACTGATGAATCCCAATGATCCTCATCAATGAAACCCAATGATTGTCATCAATGAATCCCAATAATTCTCATCAATCAATCCCAATGATCCTCATCAATGAATCCCAATGATTGTCATCAATGAATCCCAATTATTCTCATCAATGAATCCCAATGATCCTCATCAATGAATCCCAATGATCCTCATCAATGAATCCCAATGATCCTCATCAATGAATCCCAATGATCCTCATCAATGAATCCAAATGATCTTCATCAATGAATCCCAATGAGCCTCATCAATGAATCCCAATGATTCTCATCAATGAATCCCAATGATCCTCATCAATTAATCCCAATGATTGTCATCAATGAATCCCAATGATCCTCATCAATGAATCCCAATGATCTTCATCAATTAATCCCAATGATCCTCATCAATGAATCCCAATGATTCTCATCAATGAATCCCAATGATCCTCATCAATTAATCCCAATGATTGTCATCAATGAATCCCAATGATTCTCATTAATGAATCCCAATGATTCTCATCAATTAATCCCAATGATCCTCATCAATGAATCCCAATTATGCTCATCAATGAATCCCAATGATTCTCTTGAATAAATCCCAATGATCCTCATCAATGAATCCCAATGATCCTCATCAATGAATCCCAATGAGTCTCATGAATGAATCCCAATGATTCTCAACAATGAATCCCAATGATCCTCATCAATGAATCCCAATGATCCACATTAATGAATCCCAATGATCGTCATCAATAAATTCCAATGATCCTCATCAATGAATCCCAATGGTTCATCATCAATGAATCCCAATGATTATCATCAATGAATCCCAATGATTCTCATCAATGAATCCCAATGATCCTCATCAATGAATCTCAATGATCCTCATCAATGAATCGCAATGATCATCATCAATGAATCCCAATGATTCTCATCAATAAATCCCAATGCTCCTCATCAATGAATCCCAATGATTCTCATCAATGAATCTCAATACATCTCATCAATGAATCCCAATGATCCACATCAATAAATCCCAATAATGCTCATCAATGAATCCCAATGATCATCATCAATGAATCCTAATGATTCTCATCAATGAATCCCAATGATTCTCATCAACAAATCTCAATGATCCTGATCAATGAATCCCAATGATTCTCGTCGATGAATCCCAATGATCCTCATCAATGAATCCCAATGATTCTCATCAATGAATCCCAATGATCCTCATCAATGAATCCCAATGATTCTCATCAATAAATCCCAATGATTATCATCAATGAATCCCAATGATTCTCATCAATGAATCCCAATGATCCTCATCAATGAATCCCAATGATCCTCATCAATGAATCCCAATGATTCATCATCAATGAATTCCAATGATCCTCATCAATGAAACCCAATGATTCTCATCAATGAATCGGAATGATCCTCATCAATGAATACCAATGATTCTCGTCGATGAATCACAATGATCCTCATCAATGAATCCCAATGATTCTCATCAATGAATCCCAATGATCCTCATCAATGAATCCCAATGATTCTCATCAATGAATCCCAATGATCCTCATCAATGAATCCCAATGGTTCTCATCAATACATCCCAATGATTATCATCAATGAATCCCAATGATCCTGATCAATGAATCCCAATGATTCTCATCAATGAATCCCAATGATTCTGATCAATGAATCCCAATGATCCTGATCAATGAATCTCAATGATTCTCATCAATGAATCCCAATGATTCTCATCAATGAATTCCAATGATTCTCATCAATGAATCCCAATGATCCTCATCAATGAATCCCAATGATTTTCATCAGTGAAGCCCAATGATCCTCATCAATGAATCCCAATGATTCTCATGAATGAATCCCAATGATCCTCATCAATGAATCCCAATGATCCTCATCAATGAATCCCAATGATCCTCATCAATGAATCCCAATGATCCTCATCAATGAATCCCAATGGTCCTCATCAATGAATCCCAATGATCCTCATCAATGAATCCCAATGATCCTCATGAACGAATCCCAATGATTCTCATCAATGAATCCCAATGATCCTCATCAATGAATCCCAATGATCCTCATCAATGAATCCCAATGATCCTAATGAATGAATCCCAATGATTCTCATTAATGAATCCCAATGATCCTCATCAATGAATCCCAATGATCCTCATCAATGAATCCCAATGATTCTAATCAATGAATCCCAATGATTTTCGTCAATGAATCCCAATGATCCTCTTCAATAAATCCCAATGATTGTCATCAATAAATCCCAATGATCCTCATCAATGAATTCCAAATGATCCTCATCAATGAATCCCAATGATTCTGATCAATGAATCTCAATGCTTGTCATCAATGAATCCCAATGATTCTCATCAAAGAATCCCAATGATCCTCATCAATGAATCCCAATGATTCTCATCAATGAATCCCAATGATTCTCATCAATGAAACCCAATGATACTCATCAATAAATCCCAATGATTCTCATCAATGAATCCCAATGATCCTCATCAATGAATCCCAATGATCCTCATCAATGAATCCCAATGATTCTCATCAATGAATCCCAATGATCCTCATCAATGAATCCCAATGATTTTCATCAGTGAATCCCAATGATCCTCATCAATGAATCCCAATGATTCTCATCAATGAATCCCAATTATCCTCATCAATGAATCCCAATTATCCTCATCAATGAATCCCAATGATCCTCATCAATGAATCCCAATGATCCTCATCAATGAATCCCAATGATCCTCATCAATTAATCCCAATGATCCTCATCAATGAATCCCAATGATCCTCATGAATGAATCCTAATGATTCTCATCAATGAATCCCAATGATCCTCATCAATGAATCCCAATGATCCTCATCAATGAATCCCAATGATCCTCATGAATGAATCCCAATGATTCTCATAAATGAATTCCAATGATTCTCATCAATGAATCCCAATGATCCTCATCAATGAATCCCAATGATTTTCATCAGTGAAGCCCAATGATCCTCATCAATGAATCCCAATGATTCTCATGAATGAATCCCAATGATCCTCATCAATGAATCCCAATGATCCTCATCAATGAATCCCAATGATCCTCATCAATGAATCCCAATGATCCTCATCAATGAATCCCAATGGTCCTCATCAATGAATCCCAATGATCCTCATCAATGAATCCCAATGATCCTTATGAACGAATCCCAATGATTCTCATCAATGAATCCCAATGATCCTCATCAATGAATCCCAATGATCCTCATCAATGAATCCCAATGATCCTAATGAATGAATCCCAATGATTCTCATTAATGAATCCCAATGATCCTCATCAATGAATCCCAATGATCCTCATCAATGAATCCCAATGATTCTAATCAATGAATCCCAATGATTTTCGTCAATGAATCCCAATGATCCTCTTCAATAAATCCCAATGATTGTCATCAATAAATCCCAATGATCCTCATCAATGAATTCCAAATGATCCTCATCAATGAATCCCAATGATTCTTATCAATGAATCCCAATGCTTGTCATCAATGAATCCCAATGATCCTCATCAATGAATCCCAATGATCCTCATCAATGAATCCCAATGATCCTCATCAATGAATCCCAATGATTCTCATCAATGAATCCCAATGATCCTCATCAATGAATCCCAATGATTTTCATCAGTGAATCCCAATGATCCTCATCAATGAATCCCAATGATTCTCATCAATGAATCCCAATTATCCTCATCAATGAATCCCAATTATCCTCATCAATGAATCCCAATGATTCTCATCAATGAATCCCAATGATTCTCATCAATGAAACCCAATGATACTCATCAATAAATCCCAATGATTCTCATCAATGAATCCCAATGATCCTCATCAATGAATCCCAATGATCCTCATCAATGAATCCCAATGATTCTCATCAATGAATCCCAATGATCCTCATCAATGAATCCCAATGATTTTCATCAGTGAATCCCAATGATCCTCATCAATGAATCCCAATGATTCTCATCAATGAATCCCAATTATCCTCATCAATGAATCCCAATTATCCTCATCAATGAATCCCAATGATCCTCATCAATGAATCCCAATGATCCTCATCAATGAATCCCAATGATCCTCATCAATTAATCCCAATGATCCTCATCAATGAATCCCAATGATCCTCATGAATGAATCCTAATGATTCTCATCAATGAATCCCAATGATCCTCATCAATGAATCCCAATGATCCTCATCAATGAATCCCAATGATCCTCATGAATGAATCCCAATGATTCTCATAAATGAATTCCAATGATTCTCATCAATGAATCCCAATGATCCTCATCAATGAATCCCAATGATTTTCATCAGTGAAGCCCAATGATCCTCATCAATGAATCCCAATGATTCTCATGAATGAATCCCAATGATCCTCATCAATGAATCCCAATGATCCTCATCAATGAATCCCAATGATCCTCATCAATGAATCCCAATGATCCTCATCAATGAATCCCAATGGTCCTCATCAATGAATCCCAATGATCCTCATCAATGAATCCCAATGATCCTTATGAACGAATCCCAATGATTCTCATCAATGAATCCCAATGATCCTCATCAATGAATCCCAATGATCCTCATCAATGAATCCCAATGATCCTAATGAATGAATCCCAATGATTCTCATTAATGAATCCCAATGATCCTCATCAATGAATCCCAATGATCCTCATCAATGAATCCCAATGATTCTAATCAATGAATCCCAATGATTTTCGTCAATGAATCCCAATGATCCTCTTCAATAAATCCCAATGATTGTCATCAATAAATCCCAATGATCCTCATCAATGAATTCCAAATGATCCTCATCAATGAATCCCAATGATTCTTATCAATGAATCCCAATGCTTGTCATCAATGAATCCCAATGATCCTCATCAATGAATCCCAATGATCCTCATCAATGAATCCCAATGATCCTCATCAATGAATCCCAATGATTCTCATCAATGAATCCCAATGATCCTCATCAATGAATCCCAATGATTTTCATCAGTGAATCCCAATGATCCTCATCAATGAATCCCAATGATTCTCATCAATGAATCCCAATTATCCTCATCAATGAATCCCAATTATCCTCATCAATGAATCCCAATGATCCTCATCAATGAATCCCAATGATCCTCATCAATGAATCCCAATGATCCTCATCAATTAATCCCAATGATCCTCATCAATGAATCCCAATGATCCTCATGAATGAATCCTATTGATTCTCATCAATGAATCCCAATGATCCTCATCAATGAATCCCAATGATCCTCATCAATGAATCCCAATGATCCTCATGAATGAATCCCAATGATTCTCATAAATGAATTCCAATGATTCTCATCAATGAATCCCAATGATCCTCATCAATGAATCCCAATGATTTTCATCAGTGAAGCCCAATGATCCTCATCAATGAATCCCAATGATTCTCATGAATGAATCCCAATGATCCTCATCAATGAATCCCAATGATCCTCATCAATGAATCCCAATGATCCTCATCAATGAATCCCAATGATCCTCATCAATGAATCCCAATGGTCCTCATCAATGAATCCCAATGATCCTCATCAATGAATCCCAATGATCCTTATGAACGAATCCCAATGATTCTCATCAATGAATCCCAATGATCCTCATCAATGAATCCCAATGATCCTCATCAATGAATCCCAATGATCCTAATGAATGAATCCCAATGATTCTCATTAATGAATCCCAATGATCCTCATCAATGAATCCCAATGATCCTCATCAATGAATCCCAATGATTCTAATCAATGAATCCCAATAATTTTCGTCAATGAATCCCAATGATCCTCTTCAATAAATCCCAATGATTGTCATCAATAAATCCCAATGATCCTCATCAATGAATTCCAAATGATCCTCATCAATGAATCCCAATGATTCTTATCAATGAATCCCAATGCTTGTCATCAATGAATCCCAATGATTCTCATCAAAGAATCCCAATGATCCTCATCAATGAATCCCAATGATTCTCATCAATGAATCCCAATGATTCTCATCAATGAAACCCAATGATACTCATCAATAAATCCCAATGATTCTCATCAATGAATCCCAATGATCCTCATCAATGAATCCCAATGATCCTCATCAATGAATCCCAATGATTCTCATCAATGAATCCCAATGATCCTCATCAATGAATCCCAATGATTTTCATCAGTGAATCCCAATGATCCTCATCAATGAATCCCAATGATTCTCATCAATGAATCCCAATTATCCTCATCAATGAATCCCAATTATCCTCATCAATGAATCCCAATGATCCTCATCAATGAATCTCAATGATCCTCATCAATGAATCCCAATGATCCTCATCAATTAATCCCAATGATCCTCATCAATGAATCCCAATGATCCTCATGAATGAATCCTAATGATTCTCATCAATGAATCCCAATGATCCTCATCAATGAATCCCAATGATCCTCATCAATGAATCCCAATGATCCTCATGAATGAATCCCAATGATTCTCATCAATGAATCCCAATGATGCTCATCAATGAATCCCAACGATTGTCATCAATGAATCCCAATGATCCTCATCAATGAATCCCAATGATCCTCATGAATAAATCCCAATGATCCTCATCAATGAATCCCAATGATCCTCATCAATGAATCCCAATAAGTCTCATCAATGAATCCCAATGATTTTGGGATTCATTGACCATGAGTGAGTAAGTGAGTGGGTGAGTGAGTGGGTGAGTGAGTGAGTGGGTGGGTGAGTGAGTGGCTGGGTGGTTGGGTGGGTGAGTGGGTGGGTGAGTCAGTGAGTGAGTGTGTGAGTGAGTGAGTGGGTGTGTAAGTGAGTGAGTGTGTGAGTGGGTGAATTAGTGAATGGGGGGTGGGTGAGTGAGTGAGTGAGTGGGGTGGTGGGTGGGTGAGTGAGTGACTAAGTGAATGGGTGAGTGAGTAACTGATTGGGTGCGTGGGTGAGTGGGTGAGTGAGTGTGTGAGTGAGTGGCTGGGTGGGTGAGTGAGTGGGTGGGTGAGTGAGTGAGTAAGTAACTGAATGGGTGAGTAAGTAAGTGGGTGAGTGGGTGAGTGCGTGGGTGAGTGAGTGGCTGGGTGGTTGGGTGGGTGAGTGAGTGAGTTACTGATTGATTGAGTGGGTGGGTGAGTAAGTTGGTGAGTGGTTTTATGGGCGGTAGGTGGGTGATGGTTGGTAGTGGGTGTGTGTGTGAGTAAGTGAGTAAGTTAATGGGTGATTGAGTCAGTGAGTAAGTGAGTGGGTGGGTGAGTGAGGGAGTGTGTGAGTGAGTGGGTGAGTGGGTGAATGGGGGGTGGGTGAGTGAGTGAGTAAGTGAGTGGGGTGGTAGGTGAGTGAGTAAGTGAGTGGGTGGGTGAGTCAGTGAGTAAGTGAGTGGGTGGGTGAGTCCGTGAGTAAGTGAGTGGGTGAGTGAGTGAGTGAGTGTGTGAGTGAGTGGGTGAGTGAGTGAATAGGGGGTGGGTGAGTGAGTAAGTGAATGGGTGAGTGAGTGAGTAACTGATTGGGTGCGTGGGTGAGTGGGTGGGTGAGTGAGTGGGTGGGTGGGTGAGTGAGTGAGTGGGTGAGTGAGTAAGTCAGTAGGTGAGCGAGTGTCTGGGTGGGTGAGCGAGTGAGTGAATAAGTGAGTGGGGTCTGGGTGAGTGAGTGAGTGAGTAACTGAGTGGGTGAGTGAGTGGGTGGGTGAGTCAGTGGGTGGGTGAGTGAGTGAGTGGGTGAGTGAGTGAGTGGGTGGTTGGGTGGGTGAGTGAGTGAGTTACTGATTGAGTGAGTGGGTGGGTGGCTGAGTAAGTGGGTGAGTGGGTGGTTGATTCAGAGGGTGGGTGGGTGGTTGATTGGGTGGGTGAGTCAGTGGGTGATTAGGTGGGTGAGTGGGTGGGTGAGTGGGTGGGCGATTCGGTGGGTGACTCAGTGGGTGGGTGGGTGGGTGATTGGGTGGGTGAGTGGGTGATTCAGTGGATGATTGTGTGGGTGAGTCAGTGGGTGGGTGGGTGGGTGAATCGGTGGGTGAGTCAGTGGGTGAGTGAGTAAGTGAGTAGGTGGGTGAGTGAGTTAGTGAGTGGGTGGTTGGGTGGGTGAGTAGGTGGGTGAGTAACTGAGTGAGTGAGTGGGTGGGTGAGTCGGCGGGTGAGTGAGTTACTGAATGAGTGAGTGGGTGGGTGAGTAACTGGGTGAGTGGTTGGGTGGTGGGTGGGTGTGGTGAGTGAGTGAGTAACTGAGTGGGTTAGTGGGTGGGTGAGTGAGTAATTGAATGGGTGAGTGAGTGAGTGAGTAACTGATTACGTGCGTGGGTGATTGAGTGGATGGGTAGGTGAGTGAGTGGGTGAGTGAGGAAGTCAGTGGATGAGCGAGTGGGTGGGTGGGTGAGCGATTGAGTGAGTAAGTGAATGGGGTGGTGGGTAAGTGAGTGACTGAGTGGGTGGGTGAGTATGTGAATGGGTGAGCAATTGAGTGAATGAGTGGCAGAGTGAGTGGCTGTGTGGTTGGGTGGGTGAGTAGCTGAGTGGGTGATTAAGTGAGTGGGTGAGTGGTTGGCTGAGTGAGTGGCTGTGTGGGTGAGTGAGTGAGTGAGTGGGTGGGTGGGTGAGTAACTGAGTGAGTGAGTGGGTGAGTCGATGGGTGACTGAGTGAGTGAGTTACTGATTGAGTGAGTGGGTGTGGTGAGTAAGTGGGTGAGTAGGTGAGTGAGTGTGTGAGTGAGTGGTTGGGTGGGTGAGTGAGTGAGTTACTGATTGAGTGAGTGGGTGGGTTAGTAAGTGGGTGAGTGGGTGGGTGAGTGGGTGGGTAATTGGGTGGGTGGTGGGTGGGTGTGGTGAGTGAGTGAGTAAGTGAGTGGGGTGGTGGGTGAGTGAGTGAGTAAGTGAATGGGTGAGTGAGTGAGTGAGTAACTGATTATGTGAGTGGGTGATTGAGTGGGTGGGTGGGTGAGTGAGGGGGTGAGTGAGTAAGTCAGTGGATGAGCGAGTGGTTGAGTGGGTGAGCGATTGAGTGAGTAAGTGAATGGGGTGGTGGGTGAGTGAGTAACTGAGTGGGTGGGTGAGTATGTGAATGGGTGAGTGAGTAAGTGAGTGGATGAGTGGGTGAGTGAGTGGCTGTGTGGTTGGGTGGGTGAGTAACTGAGTGGGTGATTAAGTGAGTGGGTGAGTGGATGGGTGAGTGAGTGGCTGTGTGGGTGAGTGAATGAGTGAGTGGGTGGGTGAGTAACTGAGTGAGTGGGTGAGTGGATGGGTGAGTGAGTTGCTGTTTGAGTGGGAGGGTGTGGTAAGTGGGTGAGTGGGTGGGTGAGTCAGTGGGTGGGTGGTGGGTGGGTGTGGTGGGTGAGTGAGGGAGTGAGTGGGTGGGTGAGTGAGTAAGTGAGTGGGGTGGTGGGTGGCTGAGTGAGTAAGTGAATGGGTGAGTGAGTGAGTAACTTATTGGGTGCGTGGGTGATTGAGTGGGTGGGTGGGTGGTGATTGAGTGAGTTACTGATTGAGTGAATGTGTGGGTGAGTAAGTGGGTGGGTGAGTGGGTGAGTGAGTGAGTGGGTGAGTGAGTGAGTGTGTGAGTGAGTGGTTGGGTGGGTGAGTGAGTGAGTTACTGATTGAGTGAGTGGGTGGGTGAGTAAGTGGGTAAGTGGGTGAGTGAGTCGTTGGGTGGATGAGTGAGTGAGTTACTGATTGAGTGAGTGGGTGGGGGAGTAAGTGAGTGTGTGAGTGGTTGGGTGGGTGGGTGAGTGAGTTACGGATTGAGTGAGTGGGTGGGTGAGTAAGTGGGTAAGTGGGTGAATGAGTAAGTGAGTGAGTGGGTGGGTGAGTAACTGAGTGAGTGAGTGGGTGAGTGAGTTGCTGATTGAGTGAGTGGTGGGTGAGTGAGTGTGTGAGTGAGTGTGTGAGTGAGTGAGTGAGTGGGTTGGTGAGTAAGTGGGTGAGTGGGTGAGTGAGTAAGTGAGTGAGTGGGTGGGTGAGTAACTGAGTGAGTGGGTGGGTGAGTGAGTTGCTGATTGAGTGAGTGGGTGGGTGAGTGAGTGAGTGAGTGGGTGAGTAACTGAGTGAGTGAGTAAGTGGGTGAGTGAGTTAGTGGGTGAGTGAGTGCGTGTGTGAATGAGTGGGTGGGTGAGTAAGTGAGTGGGTGAGTGAGTGGGTGAGTCAGTGGATGAGT
>NW_022639390.1:45000-55631 GCF_010993605.1 Petromyzon marinus
GAGGAGAGGTCACCATCGGAGGAGAGGAGAGGTCACCATCGGAGGAGAGGAGAGGTCACCATCGGAGGAGAGGAGAGGTCACCATCGGAGGAGAGGAGAGGTCACCATTGGAGGAAAGGTCACCATCGGAGGAGAGGTCACCATCGGAGGAGAGGTCACCATCGCGGGGAGAGGAGAGGTCACCATCGGAGGAGAGGTCACCATTGGAGGAGAGGTCACCATCGCGGGGAGAGGAGAGGTCACCATCGGAGGAGAGGTCACCATCGCGGGGAGAGGAGAGGTCACCACCGCGGGGAGAGGTCACCATTGTGGGGAGAGGAGAGGTCACCATTGGAGGAGAGGAGAGGTCACCATTGGAGGAGAGGTCACCATCGCGGGGAGAGGAGAGGTCACCATGGCGGGGAGAGGTCACCATCGGAGGAGAGGTCACCATCGGAGGAGAGGTCACCATCGCGGGGAGAGGAGAGGTCACCATCGGAGGAGAGGTCACCATCGCGGGGAGAGGAGAGGTCACCATCGGAGGAGAGGTCACCATCGCGGGGAGAGGAGAGGTCACCATCGGAGGAGAGGTCACCATTGGAGGAGAGGTCACCATCGCGGGGAGAGGAGAGGTCACCATCGGAGGAGAGGAGAGGTCACCATCGGAGGAGAGGTCACCATCGCGGGGAGAGGAGAGGTCACCATCGGAGGAGAGGAGAGGTCACCATCGGAGGAGAGGTCACCATCGCGGGGAGAGGAGAGGTCACCATCGGAGGAGAGGTCACCATTGGAGGAGAGGTCACCATCGCGGGGAGAGGTCACCATCGGAGGAGAGGTCACCATCGCGGGGAGAGGAGAGGTCACCATCGGAGGAGAGGTCACCATCGGAGGAGAGGTCACCATCGGAGGAGAGGTCACCATTGGAGGAGAGGTCACCATCGCGGGGAGAGGTCACCATCGGAGGAGAGGTCACCATCGCGGGGAGAGGAGAGGTCACCATCAGGACAGAGGAGAGGTCACCATCGGAGGAGAGGTCACCATCGAGACAGAGGAGAGGTCACCATCGGAGGAGAGGTCACCATCGGAGGAGAGGTCACCATCGAGACAGAGGAGAGGTCACCATCGGGACAGAGGAGAGGTCACCATCGGGACAGAGGAGAGGTCACCATCGGGATTCGCCAGATGCCGGCCGCCATGACGGATGAACGCCATGTCCGTCATGTCCGCCATGTACAACATGGCCGCCATGGCCGCCATGTCCAACATGGCCGCCATGTCCAACATGTCCGCCATGTCCGTCATGGCCGCCATGACCAACATGGCCGCCATCTCCAACATGTCCAACATGCCCGCCATGTCCAACATGGCCGCCATCTCCGCCATGGCCGCCATCTCCAACATGGCCGCCATCTCCGCCATGGGCAACATGGCCGCCATGGCCGCCATCTCCAACATGGCGGCCATGTCCAACATGTCCGTCATGTCCAACATGGCCGCCATGTCCGTCATGGCCGCCCTCGCGTCAGCGGTGAGTTGGTGTGGGACGTCAGGGACGAATCCGTTCTGGGTGGGTGAGTTGGGCGTGGGTGGGGTGGGTGGGTGAGCGAATGAAATTGGTGGGTGGGTGGATGGTTGGGTGGGTCAGTGGGAAGGTGAGTGGGTGGGTGGGTGAGTGAATGGGTGGATGAGTAGGTGGATGAGTAGGTGGGTGAGTAGGTGGGTGAGTGGGTGGATGAGTGGGTGGGTGAGTAGGTGGGTGAGTAGGTGGGTGAGTGGGTTAGTGAGTGAGTGGGTGAGTGAATGGGTGGATGAGTAGGTGGATGAGTAGGTGGGTGAGTGGGTGGATGAGTAGGTGGGTGAGTGGGTGGGTGAGTAGGTGGGTGAGTGGGTGGATGAGTGGGTGGGTGAGTAGGTGGGCGAGTGGGTGAGCGGGTAAGTGGGTGAGTGGGTGGGTGGATGGTTGGATGGGTAAGTGGGTGAGTGGGTGGGTGAGGAGTTTGGCGAGTGGTTGGTTGGGTGAGCGGGTGGGTGAGTGGGTGGTTGGTTGGGTGGTTTAGTGGGTGGTTTAGTGGGTGGGTGAGTGGGTGGGTGAGTGAATGGGTGGATGAGTAGGTGGGTGGGTAGGTGCGTGAGTGGGTGGGTGAGTGGGTGGGTGAGTGAATGGGTGGATGAGTAGGTGGGTGGGTAGGTGCGTGAGTGGGTGGGTGAGTGGGTGGGCGAGTGGGTGAGCGGGTAAGTGGGTGAGTGGGTGGGTGGATGGTTGGGTGGTTTAGTGGGTGGGTGAGTGAGTGAGTGGGTGGGTGAGTGAGTGAGTAAGTGAGTGGGTGAGTGAGTGGGTGAGTGGGTGGGTGAGTGAGTGAGTAAGTGAGTGGGTGAGTGAGTGGGTGAGTGGGTGAGTGAGTGGGTGAGTGAGTGGGTGGGTGAGGAGTTGGGTGAGTGGGTGAGTGGGTGGGTGAGTGGGTGGGTGAGTGGGTGGGTGAGTGGGTAGATGCGGGGTGAATGAGTGGGTGAGTTGGGTGAGTGGGTGGTTTAGTGGGTGAGTGGGTGAGTGAGTGGGTGGGTGAGTGAGGAGCTGGGCGAGTGGGTGAGTGGGTGGGTGGGTGAGTGGGTAGATGCGGGGTGAATGAGTGGGTGAGTGGGTGAGCGGGTGACCTGCAGTGTTGGTGGTGATAATGATGATGTTGATGATGATGATGATGTTAATGATGGTGATGATGTTGATAATGATGGTGGTGGTTTTGATGATGTTGATGACGATGTTGATGATGATGATGATGTTAGTGATGGTGATGATGTTGATAATGATGGTGGTGGTTTTGATGATGTTGATGACGATGTTGATGATGATGATGTTAATGATGGTGATGATGTTGATAATGATGGTGGTGGTTTTGATGATGTTGATGACGATGTTGATGATGATGATGTTAATGATGGTGATGATGTTGATAATGATGGTGGTGGTTTTGATGATGTTGATGACGATGTTGATGATGATGATGATGTTAGTGATGGTGATGATGTTGATAATGATGGTGGTGGTTTTGATGATGTTGATGACGATGTTGATGATGATGATGATGTTAGTGATGGTGATGATGTTGATAATGATGGTGGTGGTTTTGATGATGTTGATGACGATGTTGATGATGATGATGTTAATGATGGTGATGATGTTGATAATGATGGTGGTGGTTTTGATGATGACGATGTTGGTGATGATGATGTTAATGATGATGGTGGTGATGATGTTGATAATGATGGTGGTGGTTTTGATGATGTTGATGACGATGTTGATGATGATGATGTTAATGATGGTGATGATGTTGATAATGATGGTGGTGGTTTTGATGATGTTGATGACGATGTTGATGATGATGATGTTAATGATGGTGATGATGTTGATAATGATGGTGGTGGTTTTGATGATGACGATGTTGGTGATGATGATGTTAATGATGATGGTGGTGATGATGTTGATAATGATGGTGGTGGTTTTGATGATGTTGATGACGATGTTGATGATGATGATGTTAATGATGGTGATGATGTTGATAATGATGGTGGTGGTTTTGATGATGACGATGTTGGTGATGATGATGTTAATGATGATGGTGGTGATGATGTTGATAATGATGGTGGTGGTTTTGATGATGTTGATGACGATGTTGATGATGATGATGTTGATGATGGTGATGATGTTGATAATGATGGTGGTGGTTTTGATGATGACGATGTTGGTGATGATGATGTTAATGATGATGGTGGTGATGATGTTGATAATGATGGTGGTGGTTTTCATGATGATGATGTTGATGATGGTGATGATGTTGATAATGTTGGTGGTGGTTTTGATGATGATGTTGATGACGATGTTTATGATGTTTGGTTGCAGATTGGACCAGCTCCCGACGAGAATCGATGCCCAGCCCGGCCGCCTTTGTCTCCCCAAGCGCCGACGCTCTGCACACCAACCACGCCGGATGCGTCGTTTTTGTTTTGTTAAGGCCGAGTCGACCTAGAGGGGGTGTGCGCTAGTGGGGAGGGGGTGGGTGGGTGGGTGAGTGAGTGGGTGGGTGGGTGAGTGAGTGAGTGGGTGGGTGGGTGGGTGAGTGGGTGAGTGAGTGGGTGAGTGGGTGAGTGAGTGGGTGAGTGGGTGAGTGAGTGAATGAGTGGTTGAGTGGGTGAGTGGGTGAGTGAGTGGGTGAGTGGGTGAGTGAGTGGGTGAGTGGGTGAGTGGGTGGGTGAGTGAGTGGGTGAGTGGGTGGGTGAGTGAGTGGGTGAGTGGGTGGGTGAGTGAGTGGGTGGGTGGGTGGGTGAGTGAGTGGGTGAGAGGGTGAGTGAGTGGGTGAGTGAGTGGGTGGGTGAGTGAGTGGGTGAGTGGGTGGGTGAGTGAGTGGGTGAGAGGGTGAGTGAGTGAGTGAGTGGGTGGGTGGGTGAGTGAGTGGGTGAGTAGGTGAGTGAGTGAGTGGGTGGGTGAGTGGGTGAGAGGGTGAGTGAGTGGGTGAGTGAGTGGGTGGGTGAGTGAGTGGGTGAGTGGGTGGGTGAGTGAGTGGGTGAGAGGGTGAGTGAGTGAGTGAGTGGGTGGGTGGGTGAGTGAGTGGGTGAGTAGGTGAGTGAGTGAGTGGGTGAGTGGGTGGTTGAGTGGGTGAGTGAGTGGGTGGGTGAGTGAGTGGGTGAGTGGGTGGGTGAGTGGGTGGGTGAGTGAGTGAGTGAGTGGGTGGGTGAGTGAGTGGGTGAGTGAGTGAGTGGGTGGGTGGGTGAGTGAGTGAGTGGGTGGGTGAGTGAGTGGGTGGGTGGGGTGGGTGAGTGAGTGAGTGGGTGGGTGGGTGGGTGAGTGAGTGGGTGAGTGGGTGAGTGAGTGGGTGGGTGAGTGGGTGAGTGAGTGGGTGAGTGGGTGAGTGAGTGAGTGGGTGAGTGAGTGGGTGAGTGTGTGGGTGAGTGAGTGAGTAGGTGAGTGAGTGGGTGAGTGGGTGAGTGAGTGGGTGGGTGGGTGGGTGAGTGAGTGGGTGAGTGGGTGGGTGGGTGAGTGAGTGAGTGGGTGAGAGGGTGAGTGGGTGGGTGGGTAGGTGAGTGAGTGAGTGGGTGGGTGGGTGGGTGAATGGGTGGGTGGGTGAGTGGGTGGGTGGATGAGTGAGTGAGTGAGTGGGTGAGTGAGTGGGTGGGTGAGTGGGTGGGTGAGTGAGTAGGTGTGTGAGTGGGTGAATGGGTGAGTGAGAGGGTGAGTGAGTGAGTGAGTGGGTGGGTGAGTGAGTGGGTGAGTGGGTGGGTGAGTGAGTGAGTGGGTGAGTAGGTGAGTGAGTGGGTGAGTGGGTGGGTGAGTGGGTGGGTGGATGAGTGGGTGAGTGAGTGGGTAAGTGAGTGGGTGGATGAGTGGGTGAGTGAGTGGGTGGGTGAGTGGGTGAGTGGGTGGGTGAGTGGGTGAGTGAGTGGGTGAGTGAGTGGGTGAGTGGGTGAGTGGGTGGGTGTGTGAGTGGATGAGTGGGTGAGTAAGTGAGTGAGTGAGTGGGTGAGTGGGTGAGTGAGTGGGTGAGTGGGTGAGTGAGTGGGTGAGTGAGTGGGTGAGTGAGTGAGTGGGTGGGTGAGTGGATGAGTGAGTGGGTGGGTGAGTGAGTGAGTGGGTGAGTGAGTGGGTGGGTGAGTTAGCCACTAACAGCAGTTATCCCTACAGCGTACTAGAGGCTACACGGGGGATCTTTGTCTGTGTGTTGCGAGTCACCAGGTGCATCGCTAGCGGTCTGAAGACAACTATGGTGGTGGTTGTGGTGGTGGTGGTTGTGGTGGCGGTTGTGGTGGTTGTGGTGGTGGTGGTTGTGATGGTGATGGTGGTGGTGATGGCGGTGGTGGTTGTGGTGGCGGTGGTGGCGGTGGTGATGGTGGTGGTGGTGGTTGTGATGGTGGTTGTGGTGGCTGTGGTGGCGGTGGTGGCGGTGGTGGTGGTGGTGGTGATGGCGGTGGTGGTGGTGGTAGTGGTGGTGGTGATGGTGGTGGTGGCGGTGGTGGCGGTGGTGGCGGTGGTGGCGGTGGTGATGGTGGTGGTTGTGATGGTGGTTGCGGTGGCGGTGGTGGTGGTTGTGGTGGTGGTGGCGGTGGTGATGGTGGTTGTGGTTGTGGTGGTGGTGGTTGTGGTGGCGGTGGTGGCGGTTGTTGCTATCAACTTGCAGATTTCAAAGCGTTGATTTTGATTATTGTAAAGATGATATTGTAGCAAATCGTTGCGACGATCTTGACAAAGCGGTTGGTTGCTATCAACTTGCAGATTACAAAGCTGTGATTTCGATGATGATGATGTAGCAACTAGTTGCCTCCATGCAGACAAAGCAGTTGGTTGCTATCAACTTGCGGATTACAAAGTGGTTATTTTGATTATTGTAATGATGATGATGGAGCAACTAGTTGCGACTGTTGACAAAGCGGTTGGTTGCTATCAACTTTAAGATTACAAAGCGTTGATTTTAATTATTGTAATGATGATATTGTAGCAACTAGTTGCCTCCATGCAGACAAAGCGGTTGTTGCTATCAACTTGCGGATTACAAAGTCGTTATTTTGATTATTGTAATGATGATGATGATGTTGTTGTAGCAACTAGTTGTCTCCATGCAGACAAAGCGGTTGTTGCTATCAACTTGCGGATTACAAAGTCGTTATTTTGATTATTGTAATGATGATGATGGAGCAAATAGTTGCCTCCATGCAGACAAAGCGGTTGTTGCTATCAACTTGCAGATTACAAAGTGGTGATTTTAATTATTGTGATGATGATGATGTAGCAACTGGTTGCGATGATGTTGACAAAGCAGTTGTTGCTATCAACTTGCAGATTTCAAAGCGTTGATTTTAAATTATTGTAATGATGATGATGTAGCAACTAGTTGCCTCCATGCAGACAAAGCGATTGTTGCTATCAACTTGCAGATTACAAAGCGTTGATTTTAAATTATTGTAATGATGATGATGTAGCAACTAGTTGCCGCCATGCAGACAAAGCGGTTGTTGCTATCAACTTGCAGATTACAAAGTGGTTATTTAAATTATTGTAATGATGATGATGGAGCAAATAGTTGCCTCCATGCAGACAAAGCGGTTGTTGCTATCAACTTTAAGATTTCAAAGCGTTGATTTAAATTATTGTAATGATGATGATGTAGCAACTAGTTGCCTCCATGCAGACAAAGCGGTTGTTTCTATCAACTTGCAGATTTCAAAGCGTTGATTTTAATTATTGTGATGATGATATTTATGTAGCAACTAGTTGCCTCCATGCAGACAAAGCAGTTGTTGCTATCAACTTTCAGATTACAAAGTGGTTATTTAAATTCTTGTAATGATGATGTAGAAACTAGTTGCGATGATGTTGACAAAGCGGTTGTTGCTATCAACTTGCAGATTACAAAGTGGTGATTTTAAATTATTGTAATGATGATGATGGAGCAAATAGTTGCCTCCATGCAGACAAAGCGGTTGTTGCTATCAACTTGCGGATTACAAAGTGGTTATTTTAATGATTGTAATGATGATGTTGATGTAGCAACTAGTTGCCTCCATGCAGACAAAGCGGTTGTTGCTATCAACTTGCGGATTACAAAGCGTTGATTTTAATTATTGTAATGATGATCTTGTAGCAAATAGTTGCCTCCATGCAGACAAAGCGGTTGGTTGCTATCAACTTGCAGATTACAAAGCGTTGATTTTAATTATTGTAATGATGTTGTAGCAAATAGTTGCGACTGTTGACAACGCGGTTGGTTGCTATCAACTTGCAGATTACAAAGCTGTGATTTCGATGATGATGATGTAGCAACTAGTTGCCTCCATGCAGACAAAGCAGTTGGTTGCTATCAACTTGCGGATTACAAAGTGGTTATTTTAAATTATTGTAATGATGATGATGTAGCAACTAGTTGCCTCCATGCAGACAAAGCGGTTGTTGCTATCAACTTGCAGATTACAAAGCGGTGATTTTAATTATTGTAATGATGTTGATGATGATGTTGATGTAGCAACTAGTTGCCTCCATGCAGACAAAGCGGTTGTTGCTATCAACTTTAAGATTACAAAGTGGTTATTTAAATTATTGTAATGATGATGATGTAGCAACTAGTTGCGACGATGTTGTCAAAGCGGTTGTTGCTATCAACTTGCAGATTACAAAGCGTTGATTTTAATTATTGTAATGATGTTGATGATGATGTTGATGTAGCAACTAGTTGCCTCCATGCAGACAAAGCAGTTGTTGCTATCAACTTGCAGATTACAAAGCTGTGATTTCGATGATGATGATGATGTAGCATCTAGTTGCCTCCATGCAGACAAAGCTGTTGTTGCTATCAACTTGCAGATTTACAAAGCGGTGATTTTAAATTATAGTAATGATGAGGATGTAGCAACTAGTTGCGACTATGTTGACAAAGCGGTTGGTTGCTATCAACTTGCAGATTACAAAGCGTTGATTTTAATTCTTGTAATGATGATGTTGATGTAGCAACTAGTTGCGACTATGTTGACAAAGCAGTTGTTGCTATCAACTTGCAGATTACAAAGCGGTGATTTTAATAATTGTAATGATGATGTTGATGTAGCAACTAGTTGCGACTATGTTGACGAAGCGATTTGTTGCTATCAACTTGCGGATTACAGTGATTGCGATGATGGTAACCATGACAACGACGGCGGCAGTGACCATGACAACGGCGGCGGCGGTGACCATGACAACGACGGTGGCGGCAACCATGACAACGGCGGCGGTGGTTACCATGACAACGGTGGCGGCGGTGACCATGACAACGACGGTGGCGGCGACCATGACAACAACGGCGGCGGTGACCGTGACAACGACGGTGGTTACCATGACGACGACGGCGGTGGTTACCATGACGACGACGGCGGTGGTGACCATGACAACGACGGCGGTGGTTACCATGACGACGGTGGCCGTGACCACCACCACCACCATCATCACCTCTACCGCGGTATTATCGGTTAAATTATTGATGTTGTACCTTGCTAATGTATTCGTGTTGTGAAGCACTGTGGTACAATGAACAACAATATTTATTGAAGACAAAGGCGGCCATGTCGTGTGTCGTGTCTGTCGACCAAATCGCTCGCTCACTCACTCACCAACTCACTCACTCAACCACTCACCAACTCACTCACTCGCTCACCCGCTCACTCACTCACTCACCCACTCACTCACCAACTCACTCACTCACCAACTCACTCACTCACCCATTCACTCACCAAATCACTCACTCACTCACCCACTCACTCACTCACACACTCACTCGCTCACCCACTCACCAACTAACTCACTCACCCACTCACCCACTCACTCACTCACTCACCCACTCACTCACCCACTCACTCACTCACTCACCCACTCAATCTACCACCCACTCACCCACTCACTCACTCACCAACTCACCCACTCACTCACCCACTCACCAACTCACCCACACAATCTATCACCCACTCACTCACCCACTCACCCACTCACCCACTCACTCACTCACCCACTCACTCAACCACTCACTCACTCACCCACTCACTCACCCACCCACTCACCCACTCACTCACTCACCCACTCACCCAACTACTCACTCACCCACCAACTCACTCACCCACCAACTCACCCACCAACTCACTCACTCACCCACTCACTCACCCACTCACCAACTCACTAACTCACTCAACCACTCACCCACTAACTCACCAACTCACTCACCCTCTCACCCACTCACTCACCCACTCACTCACCAACTCACCAACTCACTCACCCACTCACCCACTCACTCACTCACCCACTCACCCACTCACCAACTCACTCACCAACTCACTCACCAACTCACCCACTCACTCACTCTCTCACTCACTCACTCATCCACTCACTCACTCACTCACCCACTAACTCACTCACTCATTCACCAACTCACTCACTTACTCTACCACTCACTCACTCTGTCACTCACTCACTCACCCACTCACTCACTCTAACACCCACTCACTCACTCATCCACTCACTCACTCTACCACCCACTCACTCACTCACCCACTCACTCACTCTACCACCCACCCACTCACTCACCCACCCACTCATCCACTCACCCAACCACTCACTCACCGACTCACTCACCCACCCACTCACACACCCACCCACCCACACACTCACTCTCTCACTCACCAACTCACTCACTCACCCACTCACTCACCCACCCACCCACTCACTCACCCACTCCCTCACCAGCTCACCCACCCACTCACTCACCCATCAACTCACCCACCAACTCACCCACCAACTCACTCACCTACTCACTCACCCACTCACTCACTCACACACTCACTCACCCACCCACTCACTCACTCACCCACTCACTCACCCACCAACTCACTCACCCACTCACTCACTCACTCAACCACTCACTCAGTCACTCACTCACTCAACCACTCACTCAACCACTCACCCACTCACTCACTCACCCACCAACTCACTCACTCACCAACTCACTCACTCACTCACCCACTTACCCACTCGCCCACTCACTCACTCACCCACTCACTCACCAACTCACTCACCCACTCACTCACCCACTCACCCACTCACTTACCCACTCGCCCACTCACTCACTCACCCACTCACTCACTCACTCACC
>NW_022639391.1:0-55699 GCF_010993605.1 Petromyzon marinus
CAAAAGAAGTAGGAGCTATTGAGTTAGAGGCAAATGAGGTAGAGCTGAAGGAGGTCGACACGATTGAAGACGATACAAAGCAGGAAGTGGTGAATGAGGAAGGAAGATGTGAGCAACCTTGGAGGTCAGAGAGTGTTCAGGAAGAAAAGAAAGAGATTAAGCACATCCCATCTTCTAAGAGAGAGAGAAAGGACAGTTTCTGGCGTTGGACTTGGAGCTCCCTGTGCTGCACACGGCAGCTGGAGAAAGATGAGGAAGAGGAGAATGAACGAGGAGGAGACAGAGGGAAGGAGCGCCAAGACCAGCAGCTGGGAAACAAAAAGAAAGAAAAGTGGTGGAGACTCCTGCAGAGGGATAAACTAGCGTGTTCTCCCAGACATAGACATTGAGATGTGGTTGGATGGACATGTATATTTATATATGTATATATTTAAGTTGTAATAAAAACGTACTTATGTTTCTTGAACTCGACTTCTGGTACAAAATATGTATTACCGAAGCTATCAACAGAAGGTTTGTACAGGATTAACTGCACTTATGGCCAATGTTATGTCGGGCAAACAGGACGAATGATCAGCACGGGACTAAAATAATATCAGATAAATATTAAATACACGCGTGCCAACAAGAACACTCAATTAATTTTGATAATGTTGAAGTTCTGAGCAAAACTAGCTACGACTGGCCAATACATTGCGTAAATGCATGTCTATACAGAGTACCATACTTCAATAGGGATTACTGTTGATACGACTATTTTAATACACAATGGACAGGAAGGACAAGATCAAAGGGCTCGCAGAAGTGTGATCACCACAGTCTATGCCTCTATATAAGGAACGAAACACGTGGACTTCTCCACAAATCTGGCTGTCGCCTGATGAAGCTGGTTGTAATTACTGGCGAAACGTCGTACTCAGATTGTAAATCTTGTGGCTTGGCTCTCCAACACACCGGTGTGTACTAGTGACGAATTGGCATGTTCTGTTTACGTGACAACCCTTACTAGATGGCTGTGTCAAGTGGTGCCGGGTTTTAACGACATTTATATATTTACGCGATCTAACCCGATTCAGTTGCATGCAACCAAGTTACACTTATCGCGCAGGTATGGGGCCGCCTCAAGAAATGCTTGTAATCGATGGATTGATGATGATGCACCATGGTCCCCAGTCTCATACTGATCCCGAGACTCACGCAGTCTGTGCACTCCCAGCTTGTCGGTGAGCGCCGGGTACGTGGGGTCGGCGCCCACGCACACGGCCAGCAGCCGGTGCACAATCACATCCGAGTATCTGTAACGGTACAGGGAGACAACAACAACAATATTCACATTTGTTGTAGCCTCTATTTAATATGAAGATTAAATTTACAGTAGATACAGGCTGCGGTATGGCCACGAGATGCCAACGGAGCAGCGGTATTAATCCACCAAGCACCGCGATTCATTCTGGTGGATCTCAGCGGGTTTCACGATCCACCAGAAAGCTACGCAAACAATGACTCAGATGGATTTAACGCTGTGATAGAATACTGTACTCTGGACATACCACGTTCTAGCACCATCTGCTGGTGGAAATTATCTTTGTTAATGTATGAATTTAATTCTTTGTTGAGGATTTTTTATTTGTCATCAGATGTAACGCAAATTGCTGCCTGCTCATATCTGTGTTCTTATTTAAGATCCACAACAAAATCGTTAGCGATCCATGGCAGAATTGCAATTCACTTTTGGCCGCCGCTGCAACACGGCAATGGATTCTTGATTCTGCACGTGGAACACTGTCACCCTCCTTGTAGGCGTTGGTGTTCTCCGGATCCTCTAGTTTTTCTCCAACACAAGCCAAACAACCATTTAAGGAATTGGCCAAACTTCCCGTTTATAGGACCTTTTAGAAAAATAAGTCAAAATCTGAATCTTTATCCTGGAGAAATCCGATTCGCGATAAAAGCTCTTTTTGACAGATGTCCAGTAGGTAGATGATAGGAGTGCTAAGAATAGGAAAGGTAAACAAATCACTAAAAGTAAATAATAGAAAAAAGATATACAAGTTGTATGTTGAACTTCATTCGCACCGTACGTAGCCAACCGTGCTAATCGGAGGTGTGCCATAATGACAAGTTAACATTGCATAAGTACATCAATTAATGAATAAATTCCTAAACTTGGGAAAGGCAGCACAGTCCCAGACCACACCAAGACAACAACATAGTCCCCTCAATAATCGCGAAGGTCGATTTCACGCGTGTGCCTGACGCCAGAGCACGTCACCGTCGAATGGGCGACGTGAAGTGGGTGTAGATGGCGGTGGCGAGCCCGTAGTGGTGGGTGTCGGGCTCCATGCCGGAGCAGAAGTAGATGGCCTGCATCATGCAGCGCGTGGCCAGGATGCGCAGCAGAGTGTTGAGGTATGGTGGCGCTCCCGGCACCGCCGCCCGGTCCAGGGACTCGGCCAACGCCTTAGCCGAGTCCACCTGGATCTCGATGTTCTGCGCAAAAAAATCGGGCACACCGGCGTTTGTGAGGTGACTATCCCGCACGTGGCTTGTAGTTCAGTGCTGGGGAAGCAGCAAGGGTTGTGGTGTATTGGAAAGAAAACGTTATTCAGCGCACTTCCTGTAGGCATTCAGGTTTCCATAACCTGGCTTGCCAGGAGAAGGCAGTACAGCAAGTGGATTAATCTACATCTGGCACAGTGCCTGGCTGCCTTCCAGCGTTGTCTGTGGTTCGTCACACCTTTTGAGTTGTTCTGCCTCTAAGGGCGAGTGGAAACTATACGGCTACATCTCAAGATAAAGGTAAAAGGTGCAGCCCTGCAATTGCTCGCTCAGGCCAATACTGACATCGTTTCAAGACACCTCTGCTTCACAGTAGGGGGTAGCACATTCCCACCCATTTTGAGCATAATGTTCATCACAATAAGTCGACCTGATATTTCAACATTTCAGTGCTGGAATTTATCTAAAATTAAATACAGTACTACATTTATCGTGATGGTTTTTTGTTGCTTATTTCTGTGGAGTAGCTGGGAAACGAGCCGAGTCCTTCAACTCCCTACACTTGATAACACAGTATGTTCAATGCGGCTGCTGGATTTTGAAGCCAGGGTCCAGCTGTAATCTCTGGGTCATAGGGTGACCCAGGTGACCCTTGCAAATGAGACTATTATGGTCTCTTGAGTTCTCACCCGGTTAAACCAAAAGACCTCAAACTAAAATTTGAGCCACCCGGCGACCTCTGAATTCCTTGCGAGGAGGATGATATTGAAGGAAGGTTAACAGCAATCTAGAGACAGTAGAACCCCTCTTAAAGACGGTAATTGGTTCCACGAACACGAGCATTAAAGGATTTGGTCATTAAGCGAGTATAGGAAATACGTGTTAAAAGCTTAATTCGTTCCGATAGCATCGAAAGTTTCCCTTGTTCACCCAAAAAACGTACTTTATAATATTTAAACAATGGATATTAATACATAAAGATACTAACATTATAAACACATCATATTAAAATAAACACTGTTAATAAATGCATTAATTCATTTTGATTTAAAGCTTTCGTGACTGCAGGGATTCATATTCTTGGTTCTTTCGGTAAATTCACGTAGAAGGGAAACAATAAAATAATAAAAATATAAAACAATAAAATTCTCACGACGTTTCGACTGCAACACAAGCAATCATCATCAGGTGTGAAAACCACAACAAGAAAATTTGAAAAAAGTGGCGGTTATTTTAACGTTAGCACCACGGAGAGAGATTTGATAAACCATTTCGGGTCTTAATTGATTGATCACGCTTAAGGTGGCTTTCAGAACGCATCCATTATTTTTCGTCTCCCCCCTCCTCTTTTCCGAACATAGATGGACTCGTCCATCTGAACAAACTGTCAAATCTCTCTCCGTGGTGCTAACGTTAAAAATAACTGCCACTTTTTTTCAAATTTTCTTGTTGTGGTTTTCACACCTGATGATGATTGCTTGTGTTGCAGTCGAAACGTCGTGAGAATTTTATTGTTTTATTATTTTATTATTTTATTGTTTCCCTTCTACGTGGCATTAATTCATATTTACTGTACCTACAACAGCCCGTCGTTAACAGGGAAATGGTCGGTTAAGCCTACACATTGGAGGCCCGTTGTTAAGCGATTAGTTAACAAGGGTGGTCGTTAAAAGGGGTTCTAACTCTACCTTTGATTTCGCCGCCTTCACCAAGATGTCGTAGTTGGAAGGCGGAGGCGCCGGGTGGCGTCGGAGCAGCGCACACTCGGGGAATTCGTCTACGATGCGCTCCGCCACGGAGATGTTGGCGAGCAACATGAACTCCTCCACCATCGAGTTGGTCTCCCTGTGTACACGCACCAGTTTCCGCCACCACAACACATCAACCACAAGGGTCAAGAATCTTTATCTTAGATTATTTTGCTGATAATAAATTTCCCACGTGATAAGCCACTTTGTTCAGCTATCATTTGTGGTCAGGGTTTTACTTGGTAAGATAAAAATAGTTTAGTTTTATTTGTATATTTGTTTAAGTTATTTGTTTACCTTTCCAATACTTTGCAATCCTAACGTGTGCTTGTATTGTTTGTTGTTGTAACGTTGTGACCTGCCCCAACTGGACATCTGTGAAAAAAGAGCTTTATAGCTCATCGGATTCTTCCAGTAGAAATATATATTTTGATTCTGATAGAGAGATCTGCACAACAGTCGGATTGCAGTCATGGGAGGTGTCTTGTTGACGAGACTCACTTGAGTTCCTTGGTCTGCAGGTCGATCGGGTCGTGGGTTTCGCTGTCCATGTGGAATCGGACCTCAGGGGATGCCAGAGTCAATGCCCTACGGGTGGAGAAGGGACATGAGCGATTATCATGTCCAGCCAAAACAACACAGAATCTTAATATAAGACACTTCACAAACTCAGATATTTGAGTTGAACATGCACAGCTCGTTAAGTCAATCCACTGCTGGATGAGGGCCGCCCCATGTCATGCGGGTCGTGGGGTGGTTTTACCGTACTTAACCGTGGTGGTCAGTACGCGTTGGCAAAGGTGGGGGAGCACAGACATGGGAGCATTAAGAAGAGTAAAACAATTTTGATTTAAAGCTTTCGTGACTGCAGTAATTCATATTCTTAGTTTTTTCGGTAAAGTCACGTTGAAGAGAAACAACAAAATAACAAAATATATATAAAACAATAAAAAAATTCTCACGACGTTTCGACCATAACTCAAACGGTCATCATCAGGTGTGTCGGTTTGCATAAATTTATTTTGAAAACGGCATATTTATTTATTTATATATATATAAAAATAACGTTTGCGTCACGCGCAACGATTGGCTGTTTGCCAGGACTAGTCCATCTATTTTTTGAAAAGAGGAGGGGGGAGACGAAATTTGTTTTTATGTATGCTGTCTGAAAGCCACTGTAAGCGTGAACAATCAATCAAGAACTGAAATGATTTATCAAATCTTTCCAATGATTGCTAAGATAGAATCCATCTTCTCGGTTGAAATTGTCTCTGTGTTTGTATATGTGGATAGCCTCATGAACGAATCTCTCATGGAAGCCAGATGGCTTACAAAGAACCTCCGTCTTGGAAAAGTCAATGGCATGTGAGCCTACTGAATTAGAACAATGATCTGCTACGGCCGAGGTGTTGGTCCTACCGTGTTTAAGGTCTGCTTTATGTTCACGAATGCGGTCCGAGATATGGCGTTTGGTTTCTCCAATGTAACTACTACCACAGAGGCAACTTAGTTTGTAGACACCAGGGTATTGTATGTCCGGAATCACATCTTTTACAGACGGAACCAGATCACGGATTTTATGTAATGTGTTGAAACGGACCTGGATCTTGTGTTTATTCAAGATTTTGGAGATCTTTTTTGTGATCCCAGCAATGTAGGGTAAAGTGATGGTTTTGAAAGGCTCCTCAAGAGGGTTCTGTGATGGTTTTGAAAGGCTCCTCAAGAGGGTTCTTCTTCATGGTTTGAGGAGCCTTTCAAAACCATCACTTTACCCTACATTGCTGGGATCACAAAAAAGATCTCCAAAATCTTGAATAAACACAAGATCCAGGTCCGTTTCAACACATTACATAAAATCCGTGATCTGGTTCCGTCTGTAAAAGATGTGATTCCGGACATACAATACCCTGGTGTCTACAAACTAAGTTGCCTCTGTGGTAGTAGTTACATTGGAGAAACCAAACGCCATATCTCGGACCGCATTCGTGAACATAAAGCAGACCTTAAACACGGTAGGACCAACACCTCGGCCGTAGCAGATCATTGTTCTAATTCAGTAGGCTCACATGCCATTGACTTTTCCAAGACGGAGGTTCTTTGTAAGCCATCTGGCTTCCATGAGAGATTCGTTCATGAGGCTATCCACATATACAAACACAGAGACAATTTCAACCGAGAAGATGGATTCTATCTTAGCAATCATTGGAAAGATTTGATAAATCATTTCAGTTCTTGATTGATTGTTCACGCTTACAGTGGCTTTCAGACAGCATACATAAAAACAAATTTCGTCTCCCCCCTCCTCTTTTCAAAAAATAGATGGACTAGTCCTGGCAAACAGCCAATCGTTGCGCGTGACGCAAACGTTATTTTTTTATATATAATAAATAAATATGCCGTTTTCAAAATTAATTTATGCAAACCGACACACCTGATGATGACCGTTTGAGTTATGGTCGAAACGTCGTGAGAATTTTTATTGTTTTATATATATTTTGTTATTTTGTTGTTTCTCTTCAACGTGACTTTACCGAAAAAACTAAGAATATATATTCTTTATTGTTGCCTTCATTACCGCATCTCCAGCTTCTTCAGCCTCCCACTCCCAGCCCCGCTCACTTCCCCGCCCACCGGCATTTTGCCGTGCTCGCCCCTTTAATCCCTCTAGCAGCACCCCACTTCCCCTACCCCACACCCCCCCTCTCTATCTCTCCCCCCTTGCTCCCCCCCACTCTCTTACCTATATAGCCTCTTGTTACAACAGCCCTTTTTTGCCCACTTCAGCAATTGTTTCTGGCTGTGGTTGTCCCACCTGAAGAAGGACGCTTGTGTTGCGCCCGAAACGTCGTGATTTAATTTAGTTGTTATTTTATTTTATAGTTTTACCTACGTGACTTTACTGAAAAAAAGACCAGAGTATGAATCCTGTAACACTTGTTTGTGCATGGTATTCACCCAAGCCTCATGCATCATGGGGTCAAAAAAAGCTACAGGTGCAGCCTTGCAATTGCTTGCTCAAGCCACTGCTGGAAGAAGGGGGCTCCCATAAGAGGGGGCCCCTCTAGAGATACACCCTTTTACAGTCCCTCTCAATGTATTTTAGCCTACTCTTCCACGCTGGCCGGATGTCTTAGAAGACACGGGAGTAACCACACTTTACCGCGCCACAGGCGACCTGCCGATCGACTAAATGTGGTGCACCCATTAATACTGCTCAGCGCTCCAGAGGCGGTGGAGGGGATGAGGATCTTGACAATGAGTTACCCGTTTTGAATGCGCCTCTGCTTGAGGATCTTGGCCAGGGAGTTGAGGCCACGCAAGCTGCTGGTGACCGGGTCCTTCCGCCCAGCGTCGTCCATCATTAGCTGAGCCTCTGCGTACGTCAGAGACGCCTGCGGGGATACGATGAACACACCACGGGTGAACCATGGGGTCCTCGCAATTACACAATGCCCACGCCTGATCCAAGCCCAAGCCAGAACTCAACAGATGTCTACGTGGCTCCCGATGACCACTGAGGGTTACGCTCACCCAAAGACAGTAAAATTGATATTTTTTTTAATTCTCAAAGCTGGAATTTAACCAAATTTAGTGCAATGTAATTTGGTGGTCTTTCGTGCAGTGAGTTTAACACGTAGGCTTTCGTGACCAATATCATCCATAATACAGGTTGTTTGGGTTAGATTGTGTAAATACATAAATGTGTCGTTAAACCCGCCACCACCCGACACAGCCGACTAGTAAGGGTTGTCACATAAACAGAACGTGGCCAATTCGTCACTGGTACAACACACCGGTGTGCTGTACTCGTGACGAATTGGCATGTTCTGTTTACGTGACAACCCTTATTAGTTGGCTGTGTCGGGTGGGGGTGGGTTTAATGACACATTTACATATTTACACGATCTTACCTAAAAAAAAAACCTGTGTTTTGTGCAGTGATTGTTGACTGGACAGAGACCATCAACTCACTACTTTCATGTTCTACCTCGCACCTCCGATTAGCACAGTTGGCTACGTACGGTGCAAAAGAAGTTCAACATACATACTACCACTTGTGAACCCGGTTCATCTCGCTACACTTGTGAACCCAGAGGTGCAAGCTCAACGCTCTGACCTCTCAGCCATCCGGAAACCTCAACTGCACTAACATAGCAAGGCACCGATACAATACACGTGAAAGCAAACGAGAGTTTTACAAAAACTGAACGTCTGTGGGGGAGGGGGGGGGGAAATCACCTTGGAATTGATGATGCTCTTGGTAAAACGTGTGCTCACGATCTCAGCCTTTGGAGTCATCTCCCATATGCACGAGAACGCCAGCCTGCACGCGCACAGCACATGCACCGTCGCCATTCACCGTCGAGTGGCGGAGTCGTCGTCATTGGAGTGGTGCAGGGTGTTCACTCAGGAAAGCCTCGCAAAGTCTCGAGACTCTTTTTCAGGAGGGTCTTGCCAAGTTTTTGGTAGTCGAGTCATTCTTTCAGCAGCGGGATGTTTGGCCAAATACCGGTTTGGGTTGTTACAAATTACTCAACTGGAATATATATGTAGCAACCATTGTTCGACTGCAAAAGCTTTGCAGTACCCTCCCGAAGTTATGAGATTCAGTGAGGCTTTCCTTGGTTAAGGATCATAGTAGTAATAACACGTTTATGTTAGCGATGAGAGGAAACCTGATAACCTGGAGTCAACCCATGCTAAATAGGGGGAGAACATACAAAATCTACATGGAAAGGCAACCAAGTCGGGCATCAATCCTAGGCCATTCTTGCTGTGAGACACGTGTTACCATTGTGCCATCCTGGTTTGGCTGCTTATGTATGTACACATGCTTGTGTGGATCTGTACCATGACATTTTAACAGTGCCACGCATCATGGGATTACATGTGCACCTGGCAACAACGCACGTTAGCTGCTGAGTATGGGTTGCAATATGCGCACTCGCGAGTTCACAGTTGTTGGTGCATCTCACCGGTCGACGTTGGATCTCAAGGAACACAGGTTTGAGCTCAATAACTCTGGCACCATATCAATCCTCTGCAGGCGCACAAACACATAAACGCAACCACTTCTGGCAAGATACCTTTTTTGGATGTCCTAATTAAAAAGAGACCTGATGGTTCAATGAGCCACTCTGTCTACAGGAAAGCTACCCATACGGATGCTTATCTGAAACCGGATTCCCACCACCATCCATCACAGAAGAATTCTCTCATCAAGACTCTGTATCATAGAGCCCAATGCATATCCGACCAGGAACACATAAGCAGTGAACTCAAGCACGTACACCAAGCTCTTAGGGCTAATGGTTACTCCGACTATACAATCCGCAAAGCTATCACTCAAACCATGAAGAAGAACCCTCTTGAGGAGCCTTTCAAAACCATCACTTTACCCTACATTGCTGGGATCACAAAAAAGATCTCCAAAATCTTGAATAAACACAAGATCCAGGTCCGTTTCAACACATTACATAAAATCCGTGATCTGGTTCCGTCTGTAAAAGATGTGATTCCGGACATACAATACCCTGGTGTCTACAAACTAAGTTGCCTCTGTGGTAGTAGTTACATTGGAGAAACCAAACGCCATGTCTCGGACCGCATTCGTGAACACAAAGCAGACCTTAAACACGGTAGGACCAACACCTCGGCCGTAGCAGATCATTGTTCTAATTCAGTAGGCTCACATGCCATTGACTTTTCCAAGACAGAGGTTCTTTGTAAGCCATCTGGCTTCCATGAGAGATTCGTTCATGAGGCTATCCACATATACAAGCACAGAGACAATTTCAACCGAGAAGATGGATTCTATCTTAGCAATCATTGGAAAGATTTGATAAACCATTTCAGTTCTTAATTGATTGTTCACGCTTACATTGGCTTTCAGACAGCATACATTATATATATATAAAAAAAAAAATTTCGTCTCCCCCCTCGTCTTTTCAAAATATAGATGGACTAGTCCTGGGTAAACTGCCAAATCGCTGCGCGTGACGCTAACGTTTTTTATAAATAAATAAATGCGCCGTTTAAAAATAAATTTATGCAAACCAACACACCTGAAGATGACCGTTTGAGTTATGGTCGAAACGTCGTGAGAATTTTTTATTGTTTTATATATATTTTATTATTCTGTTGTTTCTCTTCAACGTGACTTTACCGAAAAAACTAAGAATATGAATTACTGCAGTCACGAAAGCTTTAAATCAAAATGCAACCACTTCTCTGTCAATAAACACAATCTGGCATATACATATGCACCAACTCAACGAGTGTTTTGCAAGCAAACCCACACATGATTAAGTCACCTGTAGGTAACTGTTCAGCAAGGGGATGTTTTCGCGAATGCCAGTTAAGATTGTATGGGTTTTATTTAGAGGAAATCTGATGAATCCAGAGGAAACCCATTCACTAACAGGGGGGAGAACAAACAAAACTGCAAGCGAAAAGGCACAAGAGTTGAGTAATCAAACCCAGCGTCTCCTTGCTGCAAGGCACGAGTGTTACCACTGCGCCGATAGCCTGCCGCTCATGATGTCACGGTACATCATATGATAAGAAATCCACAAAAATCACCTCGTTTAAAACATCATGAGAGATATTTAGCATTGTTGTTGCACATTTTTTTATTCTAATTAATTTTAAGTTATCGTTATTCATACGGGAAGTACTGAAAAGCACGCAAAAAAATGTGGTGAAAATGTCAAATACAATTACAGTTGTGGGGAAACTGGTACCGCGATGATCATTACATCGTAATATTTTACATCATGTCGTAAAGTTAAGAATGAAAGGATGAAATCGGCGGGTCGTAAAACACTTGATATTGTTGCAAGAAGAAATCCACATCTCACCTTCTCACACAGGTAAACTGTGGTACCACGCAGAGATGCCTCCTCATCCAAGGCATTCCCCGGCCGGATAAAGTAGCTCACATCGGCGATGTGTACCCCAACCTAGAACACACATTAATACACCGTCACCACCCTCACATGCATGGATGTGTAATGACAGGGTGATACCTGCCGGCCTGTAAGGGTAATTAAGGTTATAGCTGCATTACATAATGCCTTATTATGAAGGGGCGTATCTGGGGTAAAGGTCAACGGCGGAGTCAGTCGAGAAGCTCCGGGAACCATCCCGAAGGGCCTAGAAGGTTCTAGAAACGGGGCGTGGCCAGAGGTGGAGCTTGGCCACTCCAGGCAGATATAAAGAGCACCGAATCAGAACTTCGGGGCTGTTAGCGTGGGGTCTGGGTCCTGGTTGCGTCGCTACCGTCGTCATCTCTTCGTCTTCGACCACGTGGCTGGTTCTTCTGCAAGAGCAGCTCTGTCTCCGCCGCTACGCTCGTCAACCAGCCAGCGTAGCTACGCAGGACGCAGATGGGCTGCGTGCTTGTACAGCCTAGGTGTAGCCGCGTTACGAAGTGTATCGCCCTGTGTGCTTTTAATAAATAAGACGCCTTCTACTAGACGTCTGTCGGAAGTCGCTCACTCCACATGCATGCATAACCTCCACCATAGCCACTCCAACCAAAGCACAATAATGTGAAATGAAATGCACATCCATTACTACCTGGTGCATTCATTGTGAACCAGGCATTCGGCCAGTGACGTGGACACTTAGGCCAGTGGGGTCTTAGCCATGGCTTGGCTCAGGCTTGGCTCTCGCGCAACATGCATTGAGATTATTTCTATTATTTTGGCTGCTATAAATGTCCAAATGATGGGCCACTTTGTTGAGCTATTCATTTGTGGCCAGGTCACTAATCAAAAATAAATCAATACCTCAGTGGGCTTTGCCTGGTAGGATGGGGATGGTTTCGTTGTATTTGTTTGTGTTTGGGTTATTTGTTTATCTTTCTTGTACTTTGCACTACTATTATGTTTTTGTACTGTTTGTTGTTGTAACGTTCTTACCCGCCTCTGCTGGACATGTGAAAAATAGCTTTATAGCTCATCGGATTCCTCCAGTATAAATATTATGATTATAATTCTCAATAATCCACATCAAAGCAACGCTTAAAACCCGAGCTGCCTCTAAGCATGGTTCCAGCCCTGAGCCTCTGTGTCTCTTGTGCCTCCTCGTATATCTCTGCATGCTCCCAGCCACGCTCAGAATTTCCGTGAGCTGAGCCTGAGCCAAGGCACAGCTGAGCCACTCATGCTTCTTTGGAGGCAACGGAGCAGATCAAGCCAGAACCGAGCCATGTTGAAGTCAGTCCTGAGCCGAGCAGAGACCAAGAATACGGGCACTAAGGCAACAATGTTTGGAAACTTAATAACAGGAATATTGTCCACCCCTTTGTCAATCCACTGCAGGATGAGGGCTTCTCCATGCCGTAATGGGTCGCGATTGTCATTTGACCTTGCTTTATTACGATGGTCAATGCAGGTGGTGAAGGGGAGAACTTGGGCAGTTTTTTTAGATATCACTCTGTACCGGTGTTAGCCATGACTGGAACTAAACCAGCTTGACAGGATGAATGTGCAGTGCACTTATCATTGTGCCACTAAACTCCCCTTGTCACCTCCGCTAGCATTGACAAAACCATGAAAGGAATAGGCACGAATTACCGCGACCGTGACCACGATTACCACCACCAAATGAATACCTCGGTGTTCCCATTGTCGAGCGGTTTGCAGTGTAGGGCATCGTCGATGTCTGTGCAGCCTGGAGGATCCACACTGCAGATGGACAACGCACGGAGGTCCTCCCTGCCAGCCTGGTCCTTGTACGGGACACACACAGCACCAGGTTCAACAAAACGCTGCCTTACAACAAACAAAACACAGGGTGAGCCATACATGGGTAAACCAACTTCATTCTAATGGCGTTCTATCTTCTCAATAGGCGACTGAATATTTTGAAAGTACAGTCCGTTCTCCTATAACTCTGCGTGTTTTCATATCGTGAATTAGATATAATGCGATGAATGCATTAGGGAACACATTTTTTTCATAACATGGATGCGAATTGGATAAAAGGCGATCGAGTGAACAGAACTGCGTTGTGCGAGGCAGAATAAGCGGTTGTACGGTTGCCTCGGTGTAGCATCACACAAGGCGGGATGCTTCTGGATGCTTCTAGATGCTACTCACGTACCCGAAGTCTTTGTTAAGCCTGCGTACGCATCTCACGTGTTATCGCGGACTGTGCTTTACCCTATATTATTTATTATGCGATTTTTCCACAATTCGGTGTTCTTCAGGAACGCAAGTACAGCGTTATAGGAAAAAAGTCTGTAGTCCCCTTGCTCCATTCATTTCTGTACTGGACCATCTCCACGGCTACTGCAGAGTCCTCCACATCCTGGCTCACCACTTTGATCCGCATCTCTCGAGGCCTGCCTCTCGGGTCTCCGCCCTGGTGCTTCCATAAGTCCGTCGCCTTCCTTCCTCCGATGTGAATTTCCTCTCTTCTTACGATGATGTGTCCGAGCCATCGACTTTCTTTCAGGTCGACGGCTTTTCTATATACGGTCTGCGGTAAAGGTGTAGAGCCCCGTGGCTTCTCGTTCATGCCAGTGCAGCGGAAGGACCTCGACTGGAGGGAGAGCTCCAGAGAGGCCCTCTAGAAGGTATTCTACGCAGGCCAAACATCTTGAAACTATTGAGGTTTGACAGCACGATGATGATGATGGGGGGTGTTTTCGCATTTGTCTATTGTCGGGGGCCTATACGTCGGTCATGGGCCACACCAAAGGCCACCCAGGGGCCACCAGTGGCCCGTGGGCCTTGTAATAAAGAACATTGAAGTAAAGGATTCTCACATGCACGACCAAACACACCAACACACCGCAGGCGTAAGAATTGAACTCAATCGATGAATTGACATATCGTCACACGTCTCATGCGTACCTCTGCTGTGATGCTGAACGTGGGAGGGGGCAGGCATGCAAGTACGGCCTGGCTGAAGGGCTGGTGTGGCACGTCGTGCTCCAGCAGCAGCACCTCCGTCTCCGTCTCCTTATCCCCACATTCGCCCAGAGAGCGCACAAAATGGCCCTGCACAAGCACACCGACGATTAGCACGGTTGTCTACGTATGGTACGGAAGAAGTTCAACATGCATATGCACATACGTGGCCAATCGTCACCGGTATCCCTTTTCCACTGGTACATTGGAACCCAGACAGTGCAGATCTCTCGAAGTGTCTGTGGTCACCCACTGGCTTTTTGCCGTGTCGAACCAGAACCAAACCGTAGTATGCTGGCCCCACAAGGCATCCAAATATATCCGGGGGCCGAGCAGGGCCAGGGGCGGGGCTAGCGACACGTTAATTGTGTGACGGCAGTCAGTACACCGCGGGGACGTGGCACCACAGCGTCATCTGCACGTGCCTAGCCTTGTTCAAAGCATTGACCGTCCATGGCATGGATCCGCTTTTGCAGTGGATAAACAACCTGCAGCCTACTAAACCGTGCCAGCCATGGTGTCGCTCGGTTGTGCAGTGGCAAATAGGTATGAAAAGCACAACCACAATGCCAACCTTGTACCTAACGTACATTATGTAGAATATTAACCGACATCTGTTTAAACAAAGATACAACCCAAAGAATACATCTTAACAATATATTTAACTTTTCACCAATTTTGTTTCTCATTGTGTTAATGGTATCGCACAAGACAAGCAATCTATACAAACCCTTCGTGGTCAAGGACGACCCACAGGAGCAGACATAACAGAGCTACTTCTAAGATCCATTGAAGTGAAATGCAGTCCAAATTGTAGGGGGGCAGTGCTTTTCCAACCACTCTGCCAATCAAAGTAATGTTCATCACATGGCAGTCAAACGCAGTAGTTTTCTCAGAGATGGAAATCAAACAATCGAAGTGCACGACCAAATTTAATATCGTTTTTGGTGCAGTTATTGGTGACTGGGCTGAGACTATCAACTTACAACACCTTAATAACCTAGGTTGAATCACAGGTGAGTTTGCCATGCTTTCAAACAAAAAAATATCACAGTGGTGCCACTTCATCCACCCTGACTTCCAATTCACCGTGTCACCGTTCGTGTTTTGGGTTCGACGGCTGTATTGCATACAGAGCCGCGTGGCCGCGCGTCAAGTGACAGAAGGATGAGCCCGACGATGCCGACCACGGGACAGACGGGTGAGGTGTCACGGCGTCCGGGGCGTCACGGTGCAGTCGTACGTTCGGGTAGCGGGAGTGTCGCAGCCAGCCACCGATGGCCACCACGATGCGGTGGGCCTGCAGGGACGCTGCTTGTCTTGTCTCCACCCGCACTCGTGGCATGCGGCGGTCCGCGGGCGTGAACAGGTGGCGGGTGGCCTGCAACACGCACAAAGAGCCCCCAGTAAGGCATTCAACAAACTGTTTGGGCAAGTGCCGTCAGCACACACCTATTCAAGCTGGTACGGCAAACGACGGGGTGGGTACGGCCAGCACCATGCCCGACCGCCTTTGTCTCCACAGCGCTGATGTTTACATGCCACATCAGAGACTCATTTATGGCCGAGTCGACCTAGGGAAGGGCCCAAGACAGGTTCAGACATTTGGCGCTGTTTATTGGTTATGAGCGATAAATATAATCCAACTCGGGTCCCAGGATTCGTAGCGCAGCGCGCTAACCGCTACATTACCGCTCCCCACACGTACACACACACATGCAGATCAGCCCACCTCCTTGATTGGGCTGGGCATGAGCATGCCGCACAGCGGCCTCGAGTTCCGCTTGATGATGCCGACCACTTTGCCAGTGGGCCGACGCATCTTCCCACTTTCGGCTTTCAGCTGGAGACCAAAACAAAGGACAAACATCGTGTTGCGTAATCTAAGCAAGAGCGACGACAGCAGCAGCAGCTGGGATAGCACCGGGAGATGACAACGCAAACTCAAATGAGCACTCACCACAGTAGCGTCTCTCTCACACACTGAAATAATGAAATAACTATTTTTTTAACCAACTCACTGCATAACACAATACAATTTGGCTTGAAGGGGAAGGAGCAATCCAAAACAATAGCGCTTAACCTGCGGATGTGGTTTCATGCTGTGTCTCATCAATGTCAATAATGAGACTGACGCTTTGTTAAAATGACAAAAGATCACAGTGAGGAGTCCTCCGTAAATATTTATAAGTTAAAACAGTTCTGGCGATTGATAGAATCAACCGGAACACGCCCATCAGATACCACACGTTTAAAAAAAAACGCGTAAGCTTTTGCGACCAATATTATCTACAACAAAGGTTACCCTCCCATCTAATTCACAATTTGATGCTTAATCTCTCGATTCTTTATGATTTCACTGATTGACATTTTCTCTTACCTGCTTAGCACATCAGTCACCCTATATGTGTTTAATGTTTACGTAACGTTTTAATAAGTATAACTGTGCAATGATCAGCCTATAAATAATCTGCCCAAGCCAACTTGCACTACATGCGATTTAATATCTAACACTTGTTTATGTTTGTGCAATATTGTCGACTTTTCATAAACCACAGTTGTTTTCGTGCCAATTTCAATTAACTTCATTGCTGTACTTTATTATGTTTTGCATTTTGTCACTGTGGTATGTATGCATGTAGAACTTATTTCGCACCGTACACAGCCAACCATGCTAATCGGAGGTGCGCGGAAAGGACAACAATCTAAATACAAAAAGCAGTTCTAAAGAAATTAGTTTTCAATATAGAGGCCACCCTGTGACCCAGGTCACTCTCGCAAATGATACGTGTCCTGATCTCTTGAGTTCTAATTAAGTTAATTAAAATAAACATTAAAAAGGAGCTCAGACCGTGGAAGCGCCACCGTGTTGAGCCTGGATATGCATAACAGGTGGTATAGGCTCTGCGCCAAAATGGCAGGCAGCAGAGCGCAGTACAGCAAAATGAACTGTTGTCCTGTCCTTCTATGCTCCTGATCTATGCCCCCCCCCGTTCACCAACCCGCATCGAAGTATGGTCAAATAACCCCTACGTACATACAAAAATAGTATGAAATGATTAGCACTCCTGACTTGATTTTGAAGTAATGTAATGTAAAGTCATTTAATAAACGCAAAATCAAGCTAACAGCATCTCTAATGTGGATTGTTGTCTGGTCACACGGTGTTCATTATGTTTAAGGTCTCTCTTGAAGTGGTTGAGTTTTTGTTGTTATTCTTTGTTTAAACTATATTAAAACTATAATCTTAGTTTTTTTTTTCGGTAAAGTCACGTTGAAGGGAAACAACAAAATAATAAAATATATATAAAACAATAAAAAATTCTCACGACGTTTCGAACATAACTCAAACGGTCGTCTTCAGGTGTGTTGGTTTGCATAAATTTATTTTTAAACGGTGCATTTATAGTTAGACGTTAACAAAGTCGTAATTAATCGCAGTAACAGTTCTATTTCCGATAGTCTGAAATCCGTTTTAGCTAAAGGTCTAAACTTTGCAGTCACACCTAAACACATACCAGTTAATGATATAATTGCCCAAGTAGACGTTGCTCTCAGGGGCCTGGGTCACATCGCTGCAGACGTAGCAAGATCTGAAATCGCTGCAACCCTCAAAAACGCTAAGATGCCAGCTAGCAACCTCAGCAAAGATGAGCGTTTTGAATTATATAAATTAAAAAAGAGGAATGATATTGTAGTCCTCTCAGCTGACAAAGGCAATGCTACTGTCATCATGGATAAAATAGAATACAACAACAAAATTAAAGAATTACTCGACGATGGTAGTTATACAAAAATAAAAAGAGATCCCACCAACAGCCTCGTCACACAAACCAACAAAATAATTTCTGATTCAACCGCATTAATTGATCAATCTAAACAGTTTTCGTTGAAACCTTCTGCTGCCAGGCCACCAAGATTATACGGCTTACCAAAAATACATAAAGTAGATACACCCCTTCGTCCCATAGTCTCTACTATCGGCTCCCCCACCTACAAACTAGCTCGTTTTTTGTCTGAAATCCTGCGTCCTTTCACTGGAAAGACCACCTCTGTGGTACAAAATTCGACTCACCTGGTATCGACAATCAAGGGTATTTCCCTGTCCCCAGACGACCTGCTTATCAGTTTTGATGTAGTTTCCTTATTCACCAAGGTTCCTGTACCTGACACCATTGCAATCATTGAAGACTTGGTTCATCAAGGACTAAACACTGAGGTACCCCCCCTGGTGAGACACTGTTTAACCAATACATACTTCACTTGGAATGGAACTTTCTACAAACAAACTGAGGGCACCCCAATGGGCTCCCCCCTTTCTCCAGTTATAGCTAACATTTTCATGGAGAAATTTGAGACTGACGCCATCCAGACTGCCACTCTGCGCCCAACCTTATGGAAGAGGTACGTGGATGACACTTTTGTCATCTGGCCACATGGCCGGCTTGCTCTAGACCAATTCTTCGACCACATCAATTCCATACACCCAGCCATCAGATTTACCATGGAAGTCGAAATAGATGGCAAGATACCTTTTTTGGATGTCCTAATTAAAAAGAGACCTGATGGTTCAATGAGCCACTCTGTCTACAGGAAAGCTACCCATACGGATGCTTATCTGAAACCGGATTCCCACCACCATCCATCACAGAAGAATTCTCTCATCAAGACTCTGTATCATAGAGCCCAATGCATATCCGACCAGGAACACATAAGCAGTGAACTCAAGCACGTACACCAAGCTCTTAGGGCTAATGGTTACTCCGACTATACAATCCGCAAAGCTATCACTCAAACCATGAAGAAGAACCCTCTTGAGGAGCCTTTCAAAACCATCACTTTACCCTACATTGCGGGGGTCACAAAAAAGATCTCCAAAATCCTGAATAAACACAAGATCCAGGTCCGTTTCAACACATTACATAAAATCCGTGATCTGGTTCCGTCTGTAAAAGATGTGATTCCGGACATACAATACCCTGGTGTCTACAAACTAAGTTGCCTCTGTGGTAGTAGTTACATTGGAGAAACCAAACGCCATGTCTCGGACCGCATTCGTGAACACAAAGCAGACCTTAAACACGGTAGGACCAACACCTCGGCCGTGGCAGATCATTGTTCTAATTCAGTAGGCTCACATGCCATTGACTTTTCCAAGACAGAGGTTCTTTGTAAGCCATCTGGCTTCCATGAGAGATTCGTTCATGAGGCTATCCACATATACAAGCACAGAGACAATTTCAACCGAGAAGATGGATTCTATCTTAGCAATCATTGGAAAGATTTGATAAACCATTTCAGGTCTTAATTGATTGTTCACGCTTACAGTGGCTTTCAGACAGCATACATTATAAAAAATTTCGTCTCCCCCCTCCTCTTTTCAGAATATAGATGGGCTAGTCCTAAATAAACTGCCAAATCGTTGCGCGTGGCGCTAACGTTTTTATAAATAAATAAATGCGCCGTTTAAAAATAAATTTATGCAAACCAACACACCTGAAGACGACCGTTTGAGTTATGGTCGAAACGTCGTGAGAATTTTTTTATTGTTTTATATATTTTATTATTTTGTTGTTTCCCTTCAACGTGACTTTACCGAAAAAAAAACTAAGAATATGAATTACTGCAGTCACGAAAGCTTTAAATCAAAATTTATATTAAAACTATTTAAAAACTATAAACTAAATAACTTTACCAGGTAAGGACCCTGAGAGCTCTATAGCTCTTTTTAAGTGACCTGGCCACAAATGATCGTTCAGTGAAGTATCTTATCACATTTGAAATTGATAGCAGCCACATACTCTAAGTGCATGTCAGATTGTAACTGTGGAGGGAAAAGCCGGAGGACCTGGAGAAAAATCCATGCGACCACGGGGAGAGAGACACGCACACTGCAGGTGTCTGGGTTTGATTTTGGTTCGGCAGTGTTGACGCTCCACTCACCACATCCTCTTCATTCTCTTCTGCAACGTCCCCTGCGACGCCCTCATCGTGCAGGACCAGCGAGGAGGGGGCAACCCAGCGCTCCTCGGGGAACATCTCCACGCACACGATGTCGTCGTGCATCGCGCGGTTTAAATGCTGCAGCCCCTGGATCAACACCTGCACGCAGACAAAAAAGATCCCCCGTATAGTCTTAACAGACCGCTGGGCCAAGTGCTGTTAGAGAGCAGCATATACAGTAAAACCTTGGATTGCGAGTAACTTGGTCTGCGAGTGTTTTACAAGACAAGCAAAATTTTTAATAAATATTAATTTGATAAACGAGCGAGGGTCTTGCAATACGAGCAGCTTTGTACTGCCGAGCGTCACGTGATCACAACTGATATACGAGTGCTTTGATATACGAGTGCTTTGGATTACAAACACGTTTCCGGAACGAATTATGCTCGCAATCCAAGGTTTTACTGTACAAGAGTTTTAATACCACGAATAAACAATTTAAAATGTAGGACTATGAGCCCATGAATCTTCTGAAACCAATGTTTTTCAGTAACATATGTTCAAGTAGGGCAATTTCTAGACTGGGTTTTTTTTTTCCAACAAAGGGCCAATGTACCTAATTGTTATTTAACGTTACATTTTGGAGGTGGAAATAGACCATTCATTTTGTTAACAAAGTAGTCACAACCATCATTAGACCTCCTTTGCCAGTACCAAAATATAATAGGGTTTTTCCCCTTTTTTCTGGCAACAAAACTGAAACCTCTTACAAGGAATCAGGTGTGCATTAACCACAATACTTGTGGTCAAAATGCAAACAAAAACACACTGATAATATTTGCAATATATGCGTACGCCTTTTGGCGTCCTCTGGTCTCGCACCAATTGGGTCGAGGCTCAAAAGAAAGCCGTCCCTGGTGTGAACCAATCAGTCTCAAGGACAATGCATATATTATCATAGTGTGTTTTTTGTTTGCATTTTGACCACAAGTATTGTGGTTAATGCACACATGATTCCTTGTAAAAGGTTTCAGTTTTGTTGCCAGAAAAAAAAGGGAAAAACCCTATTATTAAAGTAGTCACAATTAACGTATATACTGTAGTTGTGGTGGCGTAGCTATCGAGTGTGCAGGCAGTGCAACTGCACCAAGACTCACAGGCCGGGGGGGCAGGAGCCAGGCTATGACACCTACGTAGGGTGCAAAAGACGTTCAAAATACAAATATTTTAGCCCAGTAGCTCTTAACCTTTACTGCAGCCTTGCAGTAAAGGTTAAGAGCTACTGCTCATGCCAAGAACGCTATGCCACTGCTTAATTATAAATTTGTTTTTAAAACTCACACAGATACGATCGGACAGCATTGTTCCTTCCAGACGCAGGCTTGTGAAACGTGTACCTCTTTATCACTGTCACCGTCCCCTCGCACCCTCAGAGTCCCCTCCAGGTAATTCTCACGACTCGCAAGGAAGGTTCCCTGGACAAACCGGCCGGAGCGCACACCTTGCTGCAGCTGGGACAGCGGGAGATGTTCGGGGAAGATTACCCGGGACTCCACCACATCCTGCACACGTACACAGCACACGCACGGCACATGCACGCGTCAACAACAATTTTGCAACCGCCATCACGTAACGAGACGAAGGATCCAGTCTGATTTATCTCAGAGCAGTACGGCCATCCGTGTTAGAGAACGTTCCACAAAAGCGGATATCATAGAGCTACCTCTAGAGTTTCACCCTTCCGTCTCTGCTTTTTGGTAAATATGCCACGTTATAAATCTAGGATTTATTTGATTGATTGACCATTGATGGTGAGGATGAGACGTTCTAAACGGGAGCTGTTTAACACGTGTTCTTTTGCGACCAATATTATCCATAATAAAGGTTTTTTGGGTAAGAGCGCGTAAATGTGCGTAGTTAACCCGGCACAGACAATTAGTAAGGTTTGTTACGTAAAACAAAACGTGTCAATTAGTTACTACTGCAGCACGCCAGTGTATTGGAGAGTAAACCCACAACACTTACAAATCGAGTATATCGTTTCCCTGGCGATTACAACCAGCGAAACGTCGTACTCAGCGCAAGGCAAGTGTCCCTTTCTTCAGTGAGGCAGCTGGATGCAACGCGGAAGTGAGGGGTCGGACAAGGGTACAGGCCCGCACCATAAATATGAGGGGGGGGCAGAGCTGATGCACGCATACGGAGTCTCACCTGCTCCGAGGCCAGTGCCAGACGGTCAATCAACTCAGGGTTGTCCAGCAAGCTGCGCACGTATTCCTCCACTGGGGGTACACAGACACGCGCAGATAAACGCAGAAATTATAATTGGCGACACGATTTACCGGACGATTTAGAGTGCCACCCAAAATGTAAATTTGTTACTTTTCAAGTCATGCCTGCTGGATTTATTAATTTTCCTGTTTAACTGAAGCACTGTTTAACAAGAGGCACTACAGACTTGATTCAAAGCTTTCGTGACTGCAGGAATTACTCTTTGTTTTTTTTCGGTAAAGTCACGTATAAATAAGAAATAATAAAATAACATAATAGCGTACGACGTTTCGGTTGCAACACAAGCAGCCATCATCAGGTACAGAAGAGCTAAATTTACGAGAGAGAGGAAACACATAACCCCAGATGTATATACAGACACCCAAGTAGGGGGGAACTAACACAGATACAACAGGGGACACAGAGACAGAAGCATACCAAACAAACAGGGTTTAGGAAAATTTGGAAACCATATAAAGCAACAGATGGTCGGTCAAAACACAATTAACGCATATTATTGGAAACAGACACATTTTGTGAACGTAACACTTAACATTTAAGGGTGAAAACGTATTCATTGCAAGTGTTCAGATCATCTCCCCATGTAAAGGGCCAGGAGTCAGTGCCAAGTCTTTTTTTTATTGCTGAGAGTGAGGGCCAGAAATGAAAGAGGCTTAATTTAAACAAGATAAGCAGCAGCAGTCAAGCAACAACATCTATTTTTTATCTGTATATATATTTTAAAATATATATTGGTAAATAAAGTCATGGTTTGTCAGTAGAGCAGAAAACAATAAGATCTATTTATATCTGCCAACCGTACACTCGTTGAGCACACGTTTGGCTGATTTATACACCAGTTCTCTTCATTGCAATTTAACTAAATCACCGAGGCGATACAAAATTTAGATAACAGCATATGAGGATCTATGCACTTGATGTTGCCCATTAAAGTGAATTGTTCTCGTCTTCAAATGAGCAATGAGTGTCAGCCTCCGATCAGTAGAACTACAGGTAGGCATCACCTCAACTGAGCATATCAACAAGATTATGGAGGAGTGTGATATCACCTGGCTATGGGGTCAGCCTACAGCTGCGTGCCAGCTCATCTGGCTGGACATCCACGTTTATATGGGGCATTGTTCCCGAGCATGTCCAGTCACATTATAATCGAGCTGAATTTGTTTCACCACAATGCCAAATGACACGTGTGTACGACACCATCTGGCCAGCCACAAATCTCTTACATGCTCTTCGTTGTGGTCGTGAGGTCATGGGTGTTTGCAAAGAGATAGCCCTCACCCTAATAGAGAGCGGGGATCACAACACCTTCACGTGGCCTTATCAAATGCACAGTCATTTATTCTAGGACTGTATATCGTTTCCCTGGCGATTACAACCAGCGATTTTGCTAAACCCTGTTTGTTTGGTATGCTTCTCTCTGTGTCCCCTGTTGTATCTGTGTTAGTTCCCCCCTACTTGGGTGTCTGTATATACATCTGGGGTTATGTGTTTCTTCTCTCTCGTAAATTTAGCTCTTCTGTACCTGATGATGGCTGCTTGTGTTGCAACCGAAACGTCGTACGCTATTATGTTATTTTATTATTTCTTATTTATACGTGACTTTACCGAAAAAAAACAAAGAGTAAGAGGCACTACATTTACCACTGTTAAAGAGAGGGATCCTTAAATGGGATCACGGCCCCGAGCCGTGGTATTCATTTAATCGTGAAGCTGGGGGGCAAATCGTTCTTTCCGAGGCTCCCATCTACTCGGATATTATCATCGTATTGTTGTCATGCCATTGGAGTATTATAAAGCAGCCTTTGGTAAAGTCGACCGCAGCAGATTGTTATAGGCTGTGGTGGGCAGCATATGGCGGTGAAGCAATGTCCATTGTTTTGTTCCGCGCTATCATCGTCACCAACCCGCACTGACCAAAGGTTGTGAGATACAGCAAGTCCTCGCTTAACACGGGGGTTGCGTTCCTGACAATTGCTAAGTGAAACTAATCTGCGTTCAGCGGGAGTAATGTTCCCATAACAAATAACGGTAAAGGTGGGGGTGCCGTTCCAGCCCGCAATTTAATTGTTTTTGATAGCACAGTACACTGTTTTACATGTTTATTTTAAAATGTGTTGTGTTTATATAGTATCTCTATCAATATGCTAAGTATGACACTCCTTTAATTAAATCTCAAGTGAGAGATATGGTGAGTGAAAAATATAATGGAGCAAGATGATGCTCCGCGCACAAAGATCCTGCTGGAACAAAGACCGAGGAAGAGGAAGGTACGCTGGGTATCACAGCATACATCAGTACTACAGCTTCTAGCATCATCCAACAACACTGCTAACACCGACGCCGCTCAGAAAAGTAGTCCGTGACCACGCGCTATACTTGCAATGTAGCGAGCGCGGTTGAGCGTTAAAATCTAGAAACTTTCCATAAAAAGGTAAAACCGTGTTAAAGCCAAAACGCGTAGTGTGAACGCGCATTCAACGGGGATCTACCGTACGGTCAAACAACCTTGCACAACCTCGCACAGAACGAGGCCCACACCCAGCAGTGGATTCAAAAAGAGGGCTGTTACATGTGAAAAGCAGTGTGACAAGATTTGAAGCTTTCGTGACTGCAAGGATTCATACTCTTTGGTTTTATTCGGTAAAGTCACGTAGATAAAATAAAAAATAAAAGAAAACAATTCAATCACGACGTTTTGGAGGCAACACAAGCTTCCGTCTTCAGGTGGAATATGTTGTATATATAGGTGTTATGAAAATTGATGAAAATAATGAAAATTAAATTAAATTTGAGATTTGCATAATTTACCCGAAATTATGTTAATCAGTGTAATTAGGCGCATAAATTATGCTGATTCGAGAGATACTCGTATTAATTTATGCGAGTGGGCGTGGTTATGATAATGAAGGTCGTTATGGATTATCAGGTCGAGCCTCGGTGACTAGGATTGTGTTATGAATTGGAATGACGCAATTAATCGTATGCAGTGACGCAGGCGTTGTGAGCGTGAATGAGAGAGAGTCGATTCGACTCTGCTCTTTAATTCCGTATTATCGATAAGGATACGATTACTCTCGATTGAACATTACGAATTATGTGTGTTATGGATTATGTGTGGTGATTGTGTGCTTATGATAGGTCCCCAGGATTCAGATCTCATACGCAGAACAATATTATGCAGAATTTCAGGAAGAATCACACACAAACCTTCTGCTTTGATCAATTTTATTTTCTAGCTAACTTTAATTTTTGGATAATATGAAAACTCTCGACCTTGGAATTTCAACACAGCGTTAACATGATACCATCACGATTGCGTTGTTTCACCTCGATAGCGGCACCTGTGGTTAATTCCCGACGCGTAACACAATCAATCGGTTGTTGAGAGAGAGATTAAAACATGCAACTATTCTATCAAAACCTTAACCTTATAATATGTAAATTCGTGTTTAAACATTGCCCACACAGTACCACATCCATTCATAGACCTTCAAGTCAATTCTTATCACGTTGTTAACAGGACGATTGGTTATTATGCAACTCAATGACAGCAGTATTTTCCTTTATGAATTGATTTTTAATGCACCACCTTGGAGTGGCACCCTTCTTGATTATCCCGATATGCGTATCGTGTGTCTTCTTTATCACTGGTTCAATTCTTTGCGTAAAGCAGACGCCGAGGTTAGCATCTCTTGTGTCCAAAATGTGTTTCCTGTGTGTTGCGGCGCGGTGGGGGAGTGAGGGGGAGAGTGTGGAGGAGGGGTTGCATACGACCGGCTGCCAGTTTCTGTCCACCGCTGGCTGGATGAGTCAGCACGACGCTCGCCGTCGTCGCGCCGATGGGTGTTGAGTGCGGGGCCGCTGCCCTCTCAGCGCTGGTGACGCGAAGTTGCGCGCTGTAGCACGGTGGTGGCACGCTGTTGGCACGCGCTGGTGCTGGTGGCACGCTGGTGGCGCGCGCTCCCTCTCCTTGAAGATGCACGAACGCGCCCGTGCTGGTTCGCTGACAGCAGTTTCTCTCCACTGCTGGCTGAGCTGCTGCACGCTCTTGCTTGGCGTTGCTGGCCGCGCTCTTTCTCCTTGAAGGTGCGCGAACGTGCCCGTGCCGGTTCGCTGGCAGCAGTTTCTCTCCACTGCTGGTTGAGCTGCTGCACGGTCTTGCTTGGCGTTGCTGGCCGCGCTCTTTCTCCTTGAAGGTGCGCGAACGCGCCCGTGCCGGTTCGCTGGCAGCAGTTTCTCTCCACTGCTGGTTGAGCTGCTGCACGCTCTTGCTTGGCGTTGCTGGCCGCGCTCTTTCTTCTTGAAGATGCGCGAACGCGCCCGTGCTGATTCGCTGACAGCAGGTTTCCTCCACTGCTGTATGACTCAAGTCGCACGCGCTTGGTCACTGGTTTGCTGAAGTTGTTGGCGGCTGCCCAAGCTTTTCCGCTGCTGGTTGAGCCACGTTGCACGTGCTTGCTTTGTGGAGATGCTCGAGCGCTCTCAGCGCTGATTCGCTGATACTTTGTTGGCGGCTGGCCAAGCTTTTTCTTCAGTTGAGTGAGTTGAGTCGCACGTGCTCTCTCTGTTGAAGTGCGCGAACGCGCCCGTGCTGGTTCGCTGACAGCAGGTTTCCTCCACTGCTGTATGACTCACTTTTGTTGATACATCGCGACTCAGCGATCCTCGCTACTCAGCGAGGCTCGGAGCCAGCCGCTCCATGCGACTGCTCGTCCTGTGGACGTCTTGACTCGCTGATCTGTCTTGACTCTTGACTTAACTTCACTGACTTTTGAAAATGCGGCTGACCGTTATATTCAAAGACAATTCTCTCTGCGCAGTGGAAAAGGGGGGGGGCGGGGTCTGTGTGTGTGAGTTCGTGTGTGTGTGTACAGATGGCTCCTGCGATAACGATCTGTTTGCCCTGGCGTGAAATTCCTCTCTCGCGCTCTTCGGGAGAGACAAAGGTGGTCGGGAGCACCTATCTCTTTATACTTTCGACTTATATTTCTCAAATACCATTTGGTCCCATGTTCGCCACGACTCGTGTTTGTAACTACGTCCTCCCGACACCTCTCGGTTTACCGAGGTTCGAAATGTTATGATGGAATTATTAAAAAGAAAAATAATTTTCATCCTGAGTTTAAGAGGTCCGTTTCCAGATTGTTGGAATCCATATCCCTTGGTTCTGTAAGGTTCTATAATGGAATATCGTTTAAGGTTAACACATTATTGTTAATGTTATTTTGCAATTTCTTTAAAACTTGTTTGTCTGGTTGCCGTGTGTGGGGTGGGGTGTGTCTCCTCATCAAACCCGGCTGGCTTTTCCAGATGGCCCCTTGTGATAAGGTGTAATTCCTGCTTCTCCGCGCTGTGAGAGAGACAAAGATGGTCGGGGTTGCTTGGGATATTGTTTTAACTCTTTCGTAAGTTTGCCCGTTCGCCTCATTCCTTCTCGATAACCTTTGATGTGACTCGGTATTTTGTCTCCAAGCTTTGTTTTAACAGTAAAAGTATTAAAGGTGAAAATCATTTGATAGCGAATTAATTATTGGATAATAATTCACTGATGTATCTGGTGGCCTGGTCTTGATTGGAGTGAGCGCGAGGACCGCTAACTTTAGCTCATTCTTGTTATTGAATTTTAAATTTGAACCGTTGTTTAAAAAAAATAGTTTAACCCGTGGGCGTCCTCATTTCTGGCTTGCGGGAGGGCTTCCCTCTGCTTGACCTCCCTTAGGGCACATCAAACTCTTGTTCATCTGGAGATCTTCGCAGATAGCTGCTAACATCCTCGCCTCGAGAGTTTTATTATTTCTTTATTTATTAATAGCCTGTTTATGACCGACACCTGGTTTTTTGTGTGCCTGGCTTACGGGGTTTTATTAATTATTTTGTTTCGTTTGTAAAAAAAAAAAATGATATATATAACGGCAAATATTATTGTTAATATCAATTTTGGAAAAGGCTCATATACAACACACCGCCCTTTTAAAAATGATCGGTGGTCTGCCACGGATTATTTTTAAAAATAAAAGAAAAATGCCTTTTCCATCTAGAACCATCGACATTCCTCGAGTTGACTGATTTTCCCTTACAACGCGCGCGTACGTGTCACAGCATGATTACATTTGAAATAAGAAAATAAAAGAACAGGAAAAAGAAAAAAATAAAGGCAACATGTTACATCGGTTGTTATCAATTATTGCTACTTTGATTTTTGTTTCAGTTCCTGGGAAACACTGGATAGCGGTTTCGCGCCCGGTGGTACACAGTTTCCCTCCATTCACCTCTTTGTTTTCTGTTTACCAAGTTATTGGCAACCTTACTGCCACCTTTGGTCAAGAGTGCAGAATAATTTTCTCATGGCCAGGTATTTTAGAGTAACCTGTGACCTTTCCATGCAACATCATCACATCGTCGTTTTGGTTCATCGTCGGTATGGCTTTAGCCAAATGAGCACGGTTCCTTGGTTCGTATCGGTAATTTTTTTTATCCCTCGCCTTCCCTGTGGGTTTATGTGGCGTGAAGCCATGTCGTACGCCACCAGGATTAGTACACAACACGAGTTTCCGTGCTCGACTGTTGGGGTCATTTGCCTTCTCCACAGCCATGTGCAGATTTGCTGACTCCGTACCACGATCCGATTCCGTGCCTCGATTCGATTCCATGTTTTTGCGTGTGCTGGATTTCCACACATTCCCCAATCCATCATGGATTTTTGTCTCCGTAACGCGTTTCCCTGGCACTTTTACTGTACTCTCACGCAATTTTGCGACACAATTGATCGCGTTTCCATTTACCAAACAAGCATGTTTCTCCTCCCGATCCTGTTGGTTATCATTTCCTGTTAGATCACGCTTCATGGTTAATTTTCCTTGTTCAATAGGTGTGTTCACCACGGGAGCGACTCTCGCGTTCCCCACCACATCAAAGCGTGTGCATGGCGCATTTAGTTTTCCACAATCATGGTTCCCCTCTTGGTTCTGTTTGTAACCTCCAGCCTGCTTGATTTTTTCCAAGGGCTGTGATTTTTTTTTCAGATCAGCGGACACCTCTTTCCCTGTCATTTTCCTCTCAACCAGTGTGAGCGATTTGTCACGTGCCCATGTCACCCTCTTTGTTACAGCCAAGCCATGTGTGCCCCTTGTGTATCGTGGAATGGGGAATCGGCGTGATTCTGCTCTTGGCCTATACACGCCGTGATTCTCGCGATTATGTGTCTTTGTGTGTCGTGGCCGCCCATTCTCTATGTGCCACTGTCGACCGTAATTGTTATCTCGCCATCTGTGTGGGTAATTTTGGCCGGCTGTGTGCCGCTGCATTGGGTGAAGATATGGTCCTGCTCTTTGCTTCCACCCGTGGCGATTGTCGCAAATACGCGTCTCTGCACGCTGCGAACGCTCTCGGTCTGTGTGCCGTGGAATTGAGCACTGGTCTGACTTTGCTCGTGGTCTCCACACGTTGCGATTCTCGCAAATACGCGTCCCTGCATGCTGCGATCGCTCCTGGTCTGCGTGCCATTGTCTCGTGTAATTGTTATTTGACCACCCGTGTATGTAATTATGTTGGTAATCCGTGGGTGCTTTTTGTTTTCTGCACTGTGGGCCTGCGTGCATCAAATGCCTCACATGTTTTTTATTTTCCTCTGATAGGCTGGTTGCCTTGTCCCGTTCACTGTGTGCTGTGAAATCATTGTTTTTAGCCCGGTACAGCCAAGCCATGTGTGCCCGATCCACTATGTGGTCTAAGGAGGCTGTCTCTGGATTCAAGACCATTCCCACAATTTCTGTAATCTCTGGACTCAAAGATCCAAAAAACATAATTTTGAACCTTTTGTCACCTTCGTGATACTGATCCACATCGCCCGCATAGTACGCTATTTTAAATCGCATGAGGTAATCCCGAGGATCCTCGTCTGCACACTGGGTCATAGATTTTGCAGCATTAAATCCCTCAGACAGTGTTAGATATTCTCCAAACTTCCGAATCACTGCCAGGCTCAGCTTTTTAAAATCGTTCCGAACCTCGTATGGTAGCGACTTTACCCATGATATGGACTGTCCATGCAAGCTGCGTTTCAGCAAACTCGCTTTTTCATCCGTTTTCCTCAGACCCCTGATCATTGCTTCTGCTTCTACCATTGCGATGTGAGTGTGAATGTCCCTGTTCTTATTGTGTGGATCAAAATAGGGAATTCTGACGAGAGCTTTGTCCATCAATTTCAGAGTGTTACTACTGAACGAGTATTCGGAAAGTTGATCATCGTCATCCGAGTCAGATTCGGATGAGTCATTAACATCACGGTGGCGTTGCTTAACATGATTTTTGTAGTGTATTTTGCGCCTGTAACGTGGGTCAACTTTGCTCGGTGACTCATGTTTGTCCCATGGCTCATACTTAAGTGGTTTTTGTGGGGTGTTTGATTTATATTTGTCTGGTGCGTCGTGCCTGTCGCGATGTTTGTGTCGGCCGTCTGTGCGTGGTGTGCGTTTTCCTGGAGAGTTGCCTCGGAGCTTCGGCTCCGCCCTTTCTCGCGTTATCAGTACAGAATCCCCTAGTGACTTGGTTTTAATATTCTGTCTCACTCTGACTTCGGGGTAATCAGCCCCACCCGTTTCTTTTCCGAATTTTTCCTCATTCCAAAATCTCTGTTTGTCTGTCTGTGCGAGAGGGTCTGAGTTCAGCGTAGCTATTCCTGAGGTTTTTACATCGTGTTCGCTTTTGTCCCATTTTATCCAGTTCTTAAGCAGTGTCCCAATGTCATCAATACAGCTCCCTTTCCATGTGTCTCCCTGATTTGTTTGCTTTGTAGCAGATCGGCCTGACCATTTTGGTACAAGTTCCCAATATCCCGCAATCCACTCAAAAAATCCTCTTAATACGAGCATCTCTGGAATTTTACTTCAGAGTGCATATCAAAACAGTAGTATCCAGAATGCATCAGTTCGACTCGTGTGACTCTGGTATTCCCTTCAGAGCACTATACAAACACTTGTATCACAGGATGTGGTCAGTTTGACTTGAGCAAATAATCTTACTTCAACTGTCATTGTTATACCCTGCTACTCTGGAATTTCCTTCAGAGTGCGTTTTTTGTTTGTTTTACACCCGTTACAGTCACAGGGCAATGTAGATCATAATACCTTGGTTAATACAACAGTGATTTGTTCCTTAATTCAAGCATAAACTGTCTGCGAGAGATCCCGGACGACGCGCCCAATCTGTTGTATATATAGGTGTTATGAAAATTGATGAAAATAATGAAAATTAAAAAATGAAATTTGAGATTTGCATAATTTATCCGAAATTATGTTAATCAGTGTAATTATGCGCATAAATTATGCTGATTCGAGAGATAATCTTATTAATTTATGCGAGTGGGCGTGGTTATGATGATGCAGGTCGTTATGGATTATAAGGTCGAGCCTCGGTGACGAGGATTGTGTTATGAATTGGAATGACGCAATTAATCGTATGCAGTGACGCAGGCGTTGTGAGCGTGAATGAGAGAGAGTCGATTCGACTCTGCTCTTTAATTCCGTATTATCGATAAGGATACGATTACTCTCGATTGAACATTACGAATTATGTGTGTTATGGATTATGTGTGGTGATAGTGTGCTTATGATAGGTCCCCAGGATTCAGATCTCATACGCAGAACAATATTATGCAGAATTTCAGGAAGAATCACACACAAACCTTCTGCTTTGATCAATTTTATTTTCTAGCTAACTTTAATTTTTGGCTAATATGAAAACTCTCGACCTTGGAATTTCAACACAGCGTTAACATGATACCATCACGATTGCGTTGTTTCACCTCGATAGCGGCACCTGTGGTTAATTCCCGACGCGTAACATAATCAATCGGTTGTCGAGAGAGAGATTAAAACATGCAACTATTCTATCAAAACCTTAACCTTATAATATGTAAATTCGTGTTTAAACATTGCCCACACAGTACCACATCCATTCATAGACCTTCAAGTCAATTCGTATCACGTTGTTAACAGGACGATTGGTTATTATGCAACTCAATGACAGCAGTATTTTCCTTTATGAATTGATTTTTAATGCACCACCTTGGAGTGGCACCCTTCTTGATTATCCCGATATGCGTATCGTGTGTCTTCTTTATCACTGGTTCAATTCTTTGCGTAAAGCAGACGCCGAGGTTAGCATCTCTTGTGTCCAAAATGTGTTTCCTGTGTGTTGCGGCGCGGTGGGGGAGTGAGGGGGAGAGTGTGGAGGAGGGGTTGCATACGACCGGCTGCCAGTTTCTGTCCACCGCTGGTTGGATGAGTCAGCACGACGCTCGCCGTCGTCGCGCCGATGGGTGTTGAGTGCGGGGCCGCTGCCCTCTCAGCGCTGGTGACGCGAAGTTGCGCACTGTGGCATGCTGGTGGCACGCTGCTGGCACGCGCTGGTGCTGATGGCACGCTGGTGGCACGCGCTCCCTCTCCTTGAAGATGCGCGAACGCGCCCGTGCTGGTTCGCTGATAGCAGTTTCTCTCCACTGCTGGCTGAGCTGCTGCACGCTCTTGCTTGGCGTTGCTGGCCGCGCTCTTTCTCCTTGAAGATGCGCGAAAGCGCCCGTGCTGATTCGCTGACAGCAGTTTCCTCCACTGCTGGATGAGCTACGCCGGCGCGCGCTCTTTCCGCTGCTGTAGTATCTGACGCTGCGCTCGCGAGCGACAGGTCAAGTTTTTCTTCTGCTGAGTGAGCCGAGTCGCACGCGCTCTCTTTGTTGAGGTTGCTGGCGGCTCTCTGACAGCAGGTTTCCTCCACTGCTGTATGACTCAAGTCGCACGCGCTTGGTCACTGGTTTGCTGAAGTTGTTGGCGGCTGCCCAAGCTTTTCCGCTGCTGGTTGAGCCACGTTGCACGTGCTTGCTTTGTGGAGATGCTCGAGCGCTCTCAGCGCTGATTCGCTGATACTTTGTTGGCGGCTGGCCAAGCTTTTTCTTCAGTTGAGTGAGTTGAGTCGCACGTGCTCTCTCTGTTGAAGTGCGCGAACGCGCCCGTGCTGGTTCGCTGACAGCAGGTTTCCTCCACTGCTGTATGACTCACTTTTGTTGATACATCGCGACTCAGCGATCCTCGCTACTCAGCGAGGCTCGGAGCCAGCCGCTCCATGCGACTGCTCGTCCTGTGGACGTCTTGACTCGCTGATCTGTCTTGACTCTTGACTTAACTTCACTGACTTTTGAAAAATGCGGCTGACCGTTATATTCAAAGACAATTCTCTCTGCGCAGTGGAAAAGGGGGGGGGCGGGGTCTGTGTGTGTGAGTTCGTGTGTGTACAGATGGCTCCTGCGATAACGATCTGTTTGCCCTGGCGTGAAATTCCTCTCTCGCGCTCTTCGAGAGAGACAAAGGTGGTCGGGAGCACCTATCTCTTTATACTTTCGACTTATATTTCTCAAATACCATTTGGTCCCATGTTCGCCACGACTCGTGTTTGTAACTACGTCCTCCCGACACCTCTCGGTTTACCGAGGTTCGAAATGTTATGATGGAATTATTAAAAAGAAAAATAATTTTCATCCTGAGTTTAAGAGGTCCGTTTCCAGATTGTTGGAATCCATATCCCTTGGTTCTGTAAGGTTCTATAATGGAATATCGTTTAAGGTTAACACATTATTATTAATGTTATTTTGCAATTTCTTTAAAACTTGTTTGTCTGGTTGCCGTGTGTGGGGTGGGGTGTGTCTCCTCATCAAATCCGGCTGGCTTTTCCAGATGGCCCCTTGTGATAAGGTTTAATTCCTGCTTCTCCGCGCTGTGAGAGAGACAACGGTGGTCGGGGTTGCTTGGGATATTGTTTAAACTCTTTCGTAAGTTTGCCCGTTCGCCTCATTCCTTCTCGATAACCTTTGATGTGACTCAGTATTTTGTCTCCAAGCTTTGTTTTAACAGTAAAAGTATTAAAGGTGAAAATCATTTGATAGCGAATTAATTATTGGATAATAATTCACTGATGTATCTGGTGGCCTGGTCTTGATTGGAGTGAGCGCGAGGACCGCTAACTTTAGCTCATTCTTGTTATTGCATTTTAAATTTGAACCGTTGTTTTAAAAAAAAATAGTTTAACCCGTGGGCGTCCTCATTTCTGGCTTGCGGGAGGGCTTCCCTCTGCTTGACCTCCCTTAGGGCACATCAAACTCTTGTTCATCTGGAGATCTTCGCAGATAGCTGCTAACATCCTCGCCTCGAGAGTTTTATTATTTCTTTATTTATTAATGGCCTGTTTATGACCGACACCTGTTTTTTTGTGTGCCGGGCTTACGGGTTTTATTAATTATTTTGTTTCGTTTGTTAAAAAAAAATATGATATATATAACGGCAAATATTATTGTTAATATCAATTTTGGAAAAGGTTCATATACAACACACCGCCCTTTTAAAAATGATCGGTGGTCTGCCACGGATTATTTTTAAAAATAAAAGAAAAATGCCTTTTCCATCTAGAACCATCGACATTCCTCGAGTTGACTGATTTTTCCTTACAACGCGCGCGTACGTGTCACAGCATGATTACATTTGAAATAAAAAAATAAAAGAACAGGAAAAAAAAATAAAGGCAACATGTTACATCGGTTGTTATCAATTATTGCTTTGATTTTTGTTTCAGTTCCTGGGAAACACTGGATAGCGGTTTCGAGCCCGGTGGTACACCGTTTCCCTCCTGGCATCTCTTTGTTTAATGTTTACCAAGTTATTGGCAACCTTACTGCCACGTTTGGTCAAAAGTACAGAATAATTTTTCTCATGACCAGGTATTTTAGAGTAACCTGTGACCTTTCCATGCAACATCATCACATCGTCGTTTTGGTCCATCGTCGGTATGGCTTTAGCCAAATGAGCACGGTTCCTTGGTTCGTATCGGTAATTTTTTTTATCCCTCGCCTTCCCTGTGGGTTTATGTGGCGTGAAGCCATGTCGTACGCCACCAGGATTAGTACACAACACGAGTTTCCGTGCTCGACTGTTGGGGTCATTTGCCTTCTCCGCAGCCATGTGCAGATTTGCTGACTCCGTACCACGATCCGATTCCGTGCCTCGATTCGATTCCATGTTTTTGCGTGTGCTGGATTTCCACACATTCCCCAATCCATCATGGATTTTTGTCTCCGTAACGCGTTTCCCTGGCACTTTTACTGTACTCTCACGCAATTTTGCGACACAATTGATCGCGTTTCCATTTAGCAAACAAGCATGTTTCTCCTCCCGATCCTGTTGGTTATCATTTCCTGTTAGATCACGCTTCATGGTTAATTTTCTTTGTTCAATAGGTGGGTTCACCACGGGAGCGACTCTCGCGTTCCCCACCACATCAAAGCGTGTGCATGGCGCATTTAGTTTTCCACAATCATGGTTCCCCTCCTGGTTCTGTTTGTAACCTCCAACCTGCTTGATTTTTTCAAAGGGCTGTGATTTTTTTTTCAGATCAGCGGATACCTCTTTCCCTGTCATTTTCCTCTCAACCAGTGTGAGCGATTTATCACGTGCCCATGTCACCCTCTTTGTTACAGCCAAGCCATGTGTGCCCCTTGTGTATCGTGGAATGGGGAATCGGCATGATTCTGCTCTTGGCCTATACACGCCGTGATTCTCGCGATTATGTGTATTCGTGTGTCGTGGCCGCCCATTCTCTATGTGCCACTGTCGACCGTAATTGTTATCTCGCCATCTGTGTGGGTAATTTTGGCCGGCTGTGTGCCGCTGCATTGGGTGAATATATGGTCCTGCTCTTTGCTTCCACCCGTGGCGATTGTCGCAAATACGCGTCTCTGCACGCTGCGAACGCTCTCGGTCTGTGTGCCGTGGAATTGGGCACTGGTCTGACTTTGCTCGTGGTCTCCACACGTTGCGATTCTCGCAAATACGCGTCCCTGCACGCTGCGATCGCTCCCGGTCTGCGTGCCATTGTCTCGTGTAATTGTTATCTGACCACCCGTGTATGTAATTATGTTGGTAATCCGTGGGTGCTTTTTGTTTTCTGCACTGTGGGCCTGCGTGCATCAAATGCCTCACATGTTTTTTTATTTTCCTCTGATAGGCTGGTTGCCTTGTCCCGTTCACTGTGTGCTGTGAAATCATTGTTTTTAGCCCGGTACAGCCAAGCCATGTGTGCCCGATCCATTATGTGGTCTAAGGAGGCGGTCTCTGGACTCAAGACCATTCCCACAATTTCTGTAATCTCTGGCCTCAAAGATCCAAAAAACATTATTTTGAACCTTTTGTCACCTTCGTGATACTGATCCACATCGCCCGCATAGTACGCTCTTTTAAATCGCATGAGGTAGTCCCGAGGATCCTCGTCTGCACACTGGGTCATAGATTTTGCAGCATTAAATCCCTCAGACAGTGTTAGATATTCTCCAAACTTCCGAATCACTGCCAGGCTCAGCTTTTTAAAATCGTTCCGAACCTCGTATGGTAGCGACTTTACCCATGATATGGACTGTCCATGCAAGCTGCGTTTCAGCAAACTCGCTTTTTCATCCGTTTTCCTCAGACCCCTGATCATTGCTTCTGCTTCTACCGTTGCGATGTGAGTGTGAATGTCCCTGTTCTTATTGTGTGGATCAAAATAGGGAATTCTGACGAGAGCTTTGTCCATCAATTTCAGAGTGTTACTACTGAACGAGTATTCGGAAAGTTGATCATCGTCATCCGAGTCAGATTCGGATGAGTCATTAACATCACGGTGGCGTTGCTTAAGATGATTTTTGTAGTGTATTTTGCGCCTGTAACGTGGGTCAACTTTGCTCGGTGACTCATGTTTGTCCCATGGCTCATACTTAAGTGGTTTTTGTGGGGTGTTTGATTTATATTTGTCTGGTGCGTCGTGCCTGTCGCGATGTTTGTGTCGGCCGTCTGTGCGTGGTGTGCGTTTTCCTGGAGAGTTGCCTCGGAGCTTCGGCTCCGCCCTTTCTCGCGTTATTAGTACAGAATCTCCTAGGTGACTTTAGTTTTAATATTCTGTCTCACTCTGACTTCGGGGTAATCAGTCCCCACCCGTTTCTTTTCCGAATTTTCCTCATTCCAAAATCTCTGTTTGTCTGTCTGTGCGAGAGGGTCTGAGTTCAGCGTAGCTATTCCTGAGGTTTTTACATCGTGTTCGCTTTTGTCCCATTTTATCCAGTTCTTAAGCAGTGTCCCAATGTCATCAATACAGCTCCCTTTCCATGTGTCTCCCTGATTTGTTTGCTTTGTAGCAGATCGGCCTGACCATTTTGGTACAAGTTCCCAATATCCCGCAATCCACTCAAAAAATCCTCTTAATACGAGCATCTCTGGAATTTTACTTCAGAGTGCATATCAAAACAGTAGTATCCAGAATGCATCAGTTCGACTCGTGTGACTCTGGTATTCCCTTCAGAGTGCATATACAAACAGTTGTATCGCAGGATGTGGTCAGTTCATCTTGAGCAAATAATCTTACTCCAACCGTCTTTGTTATACCCTGCTACTCTGGAATTTCCTTCAGAGTGCGTTTTTTGTTTGTTTTACACCCGTTACAGTCACAGGGCAACGTTAGATCATAAAACCTTGGTTAATACAACAGTGATTTGTTCCTTAATTCAAGCATAAACTGTCTGCGAGAGATCCCGGACGAGCCCCCAATATGTTGTATATATAGGTGTTATGAAAATTGATGAAAATAATGAAAATTAAATTAAATTTGAGATTTGCATAATTTATCCGAAATTATGTTAATCAGTGTAATTAGGCGCATAAATTATGCTGATTCGAGAGATACTCGTATTAATTTATGCGAGTGGGCGTGGTTATGATAATGAAGGTCGTTATGGATTATCAGGTCGAGCCTCGGTGACTAGGATTGTGTTATGAATTGGAATGACGCAATTAATCGTATGCAGTGACGCAGGCGTTGTGAGCGTGAATGAGAGAGAGTCGATTCGACTCTGCTCTTTAATTCCGTATTATCGATAAGGATACGATTACTCTCGATTGAACATTACGAATTATGTGTGTTATGGATTATGTGTGGTGATAGTGTGCTTATGATAGGTCCCCAGGATTCAGATCTCATACGCAGAACAATATTATGCAGAATTTCAGGAAGAATCACACACAAACCTTCTGCTTTGATCAATTTTATTTTCTAGCTAACTTTAATTTTTGGCTAATATGAAAACTCTCGACCTTGGAATTTCAACACAGCGTTAACATGATACCATCACGATTGCGTTGTTTCACCTCGATAGCGGCACCTGTGGTTAATTCCCGACGCGTAACACAATCAATCGGTTGTCGAGAGAGAGATTAAAACATGCAACTATTCTATCAAAACCTTAACCTTATAATACGTAAATTCGTGTTTAAACATTGCCCACACAGTACCACATCCATTCATAGACCTTCAAGTCAATTCGTATCACGTTGTTAACAGGACGATTGGTTATTATGCAACTCAATGACAGCAGTATTTTCCTTTATGAATTGATTTTTAATGCACCACCTTGGAGTGGCACCCTTCTTGATTATCCCGATATGCGTATCGTGTGTCTTCTTTATCACTGGTTCAATTCTTTGCGTAAAGCAGACGCCGAGGTTAGCATCTCTTGTGTCCAAAATGTGTTTCCTGTGTGTTGCGGCGCGGTGGGGGAGTGAGGGGGAGAGTGTGGAGGAGGGGTTGCATACGACCGGCTGCCAGTTTCTGTCCACCGCTGGTTGGATGAGTCAGCACGACGCTCGCCGTCGTCGCGCCGATGGGTGTTGAGTGCGGGGCCGCTGCCCTCTCAGCGCTGGTGGCGCGAAGTTGCGCACTGTGGCACGCTGGTGGCACGCTGCTGGCACGCGCTGGTGCTGATGGCACGCTGGTGGCACGCGCTCCCTCTCCTTGAAGATGCGCGAACGCGCCCGTGCTGGTTCGCTGATAGCAGTTTCTCTCCACTGCTGGCTGAGCTGCTGCACGCTCTTGCTTGGCGTTGCTGGCCGCGCTCTTTCTCCTTGAAGATGCGCGAAAGCGCCCGTGCTGATTCGCTGACAGCAGTTTCCTCCACTGCTGGATGAGCTACGCCGGCGCGCGCTCTTTCCGCTGCTGTAGTATCTGACGCTGCGCTCGCGAGCGACAGGTCAAGTTTTTCTTCTGCTGAGTGAGCCGAGTCGCACGCGCTCTCTTTGTTGAGGTTGCTGGCGGCTCTCTGACAGCAGGTTTCCTCCACTGCTGTATGACTCAAGTCGCACGCGCTTGGTCACTGGTTTGCTGAAGTTGTTGGCGGCTGCCCAAGCTTTTCCGCTGCTGGTTGAGCCACGTTGCACGTGCTTGCTTTGTGGAGATGCTCGAGCGCTCTCAGCGCTGATTCGCTGATACTTTGTTGGCGGCTGGCCAAGCTTTTTCTTCAGTTGAGTGAGTTGAGTCGCACATGCTCTCTCTGTTGAAGTGCGCGAACGCGCCCGTGCTGGTTCGCTGACAGCAGGTTTCCTCCACTGCTGTATGACTCACTTTTGTTGATACATCGCGACTCAGCGATCCTCGCTACTCAGCGAGGCTCGGAGCCAGCCGCTCCATGCGACTGCTCGTCCTGTGGACGTCTTGACTCGCTGATCTGTCTTGACTCTTGACTTAACTTCACTGACTTTTGAAAAATGCGGCTGACCGTTATATTCAAAGACAATTCTCTCTGCGCAGTGGAAAAGGGGGGGGGCGGGGTCTGTGTGTGTGAGTTCGTGTGTGTGTGTACAGATGGCTCCTGCGATAACGATCTGTTTGCCCTGGCGTGAAATTCCTCTCTCGCGCTCTTCGAGAGAGACAAAGGTGGTCGGGAGCACCTATCTCTTTATACTTTCGACTTATATTTCTCAAATACCATTTGGTCCCATGTTCGCCACGACTCGTGTTTGTAACTACGTCCTCCCGACACCTCTCGGTTTACCGAGGTTCGAAATGTTATGATGGAATTATTAAAAAGAAAAATAATTTTCATCCTGAGTTTAAGAGGTCCGTTTCCAGATTGTTGGAATCCATATCCCTTGGTTCTGTAAGGTTCTATAATGGAATATCGTTTAAGGTTAACACATTATTATTAATGTTATTTTGCAATTTCTTTAAAACTTGTTTGTCTGGTTGCCGTGTGTGGGGTGGGGTGTGTCTCCTCATCAAATCCGGCTGGCTTTTCCAGATGGCCCCTTGTGATAAGGTTTAATTCCTGCTTCTCCGCGCTGTGAGAGAGACAACGGTGGTCGGGGTTGCTTGGGATATTGTTTAAACTCTTTCGTAAGTTTGCCCGTTCGCCTCATTCCTTCTCGATAACCTTTGATGTGACTCGGTATTTTGTCTCCAAGCTTTGTTTTAACAGTAAAAGTATTAAAGGTGAAAATCATTTGATAGCGAATTAATTATTGGATAATAATTCACTGATGTATCTGGTGGCCTGGTCTTGATTGGAGTGAGCGCGAGGACCGCTAACTTTAGCTCATTCTTGTTATTGCATTTTAAATTTGAACCGTTGTTTTAAAAAAAATAGTCTAACCCGTGGGCGTCCTCATTTCTGGCTTGCGGGAGGGCTTCCCTCTGCTTGACCTCCCTTAGGGCACATCAAACTCTTGTTCATCTGGAGATCTTCGCAGATAGCTGCTAACATCCTCGCCTCGAGAGTTTTATTATTTCTTTATTTATTAATGGCCTGTTTATGACCGACACCTGTTTTTTTGTGTGCCGGGCTTACGGGTTTTATTAATTATTTTGTTTCGTTTGTTAAAAAAAAAAATATGATATATATAACGGCAAATATTATTGTTAATATCAATTTTGGAAAAGGCTCATATACAACAAATAGTCAACGCAGAATATCGGATGGCTCGGTCGTTACGGTCATTGGAAGGATCCCCCTTCTTCTGCTCCACGTACGTGTCTCTGAGACACACGACAATCAAGTTACGGCGCTGTTAGACAATCACACTGGGCGTTGCTGTGTAATCACTTGCACGCGAGTCACAGTAACAAAGTTGTGGAGTTGAAATGGTGCTTAAGAGGTCGACTAGGAAATTTGTACCTCTTCTGGGGCAGTAAAATCAGCACAGCTCTGCGAGAAGTGTAAATCATGTAGTCCTGTGAGTTGTTAGGCATAATGTCAGAGGTTTCCCTCCGAGTGCTGCAAACGCCTTCAGGAATCCAGTTTTAATGACAAGAAATGTATTTAATAATCATGAATTACATTTATAAAACGCCTTTCTGCTCAGTAACTCAAGCCACGGGGGCGTTCAGTCCCACGAGCCGAATCAGATGCACAGTTTATTATCTCAACTGTACGTAGCACAGTTGGCTATGTACTGTGTGAAGGAAGTTCAACATACATACAATTCAAACCCCACCCCACAGAGTGCCAAAATTCAATAAAGGGAGTGCAATTAATTTCAGCCCTGGCGAAAAAATCAGCTACCAATCCTTGGCCATCTGGACAGGGGCAGCCTTATGCACAACGCCACTACGCCACCAACTCTGCTGGCCCTCATGGCACTGGGAAACAGTCCCAACGAGACTTTGCGCCACCAACCGCCACCGTGTGCCACAGTTCAGAAGTAAAGAGGCGTCAATTCGTGTGCCGTGCACACTGGATTGGCGAGATGGCTAGGACCGTTTGGAGAGCTGCGCCTACCGATGGTGCTCATTGGTGAAGGCGTAGAAGTGTTTCTGCGGAGTGGAGATGATGTCGCGAAGTCTCTTGTAGACAGGAGCGGAGCGATGGCGGATCTCCTGCAACACCGTCTATAGAATCACCACGTTAAGCAGGCACGGGTCCTCCAGCAGGTCAATCTGAGAAGCAAGCACACACGCAAACATACACACGAGGGGAGCATTCATTAGCCGGGCGGCGGTAGTGCACGCCTGTAATCCAGCACCGTTGAGGCGAGGATTCATGGATCACGCAAATGTTGCGAAACTTCTTTCCCGTGAGCATGCAGGAAGTGCCATACCCTGGATATGCCAAAAGGCAGCAGAGCAAAATGTGGACTAATATTATCTGTCCCTTGTGTATGGGATAAAGTGTTGCCCCCCCACGTGAATAAACACGCATACATTGGCTGGAATATATTGGTATATAGAGCTTGGGCAATTGTTGGTGCTGGCTCACCGCTTGGCTGCAGTGACATTGTTCATGCAATTTGCATGAACGGCGCTCCACCTAAAACGAAACATTATATCATATGATCGTAATGTGGGTATGTGTCTCAAGAGGTCTGAGCGCTGAGCTGGTACAGCTTTGCCTGTCAGTCGACACAACTCCCCACATTCGGCTTGCAGCTGAAGAAAACACTCAGCACTGCCATCCCCTGGTCACCTGACAGTCACACGTCTGTAGCTCAGGGCAAGCCCAGGCTTAACTCTGCTTAGCATCGGAGATCAGATGAGAACTAAGGTGATAAAGTTGTAGCAGGGGTATAACGCATTGTGGTGGGTCCACACACTAATCATAATAATAATAGGTAACAGTAGAAATGAGTAACACTGGTCAGGTATAGTGGCTGCTGTTATAGATGTGACCTTGGTAAATAAATAAAAAATACATTTTGATTTAAAGCTTTCGTGACTGCAGGGATTCATATTCTTGGTTCTTTCGGTAAAGTCATGTAGAAGCGATGATGATTGCTTGTGTTGCAGTCGAAACGTCGTGATAATTGTATTGTTTTATATTTTTATCATTTCCCTTCTACGAGACTTTACCGAAAGAACCAAGAAAATAAAAATAGTTTAGTATTTTTTTTTATCATTGGTGTGGTCCCCTTATGCACCACAGGTCACACCTGATTGGGCTCTCACCTAGTTAAGGAGCAATGATTTTCCTACCTTATCAGTTGAGGTGAGGAAGGTGAAGTGAGAAGTAAAATTGCCCGACCTCACCTGGTAGAGGAGGACAAATCTGTCTCTCACCTGATTCAGGAACCCCTCATCCAAATGATGAAGTGGTGCTGGACACCTGTGAAAAAGAGCTTTATAGCTCATCGGATTGATCCAGGAAAAATATTCAGATTATGATGCTGCCATAATGTGACGGTTATCACACTGGGCTTGGCAACCCAAATGCCGCCGGTTCGTCCTCCAAGCGCGGCAGGTGATTGAACCGTTTCTTAAATCCCCCCTCACTGGCCCTGCCGTTGTCCACTCAGCACTGTCAATGGGTAGTCCATCGGCAGGTCGTGTGTGGTGGGGTAAAATGTGGGTTACTCCCACCTCTTCCAAACGTCTGGCTCAACAACATATCCTCCAAAAGGGAGCTTGCAGTGGCGCGAGCCAATATATTTTCAGGGCTGCCTGCACCTTAACCTTCAACCTTTTAGAGTGAGATGGTGGTTTGAGTGAGATGGTGGTTTGAGTGAGATGGTGGTTTGAGTGAGATGGTGGTTTGAGTGAGTTTGGTGGTTTGAGTGAGTTGGTGGTTTGAGTGAGTTTGGTGGTTTGAGTGAGTTGGTGGTTTGAGTGAGATGGTGGTTTGAGTGAGATGGTGGTTTGAGTGAGATGGTGGTGGTTTGAGTGAGTTGGTGGTTTGAGTGAGTTGGTGGTTTGAGTGAGTTGGTGGTTTGAGTGAGATGGTGGTTTGAGTGAGTTGGTGGTTTGAGTGAGTTGGTGATTTGAGTGAGATGGTGGTGGTTTGAGTGAAATGGTGGTTTGAGTGAGTTGGTGGTTTGAGTGAGATCGTGGTTTGAATGAGATGGTGGTTTGAGTGACATGGTGGTTTGAATGAGATGGTGGTTTGAGTGAGTTGGTGGTTTGAGTGAGTTGGTGGTTTGAGTGAGTTGGTGGTTTGAGTGAGATGGTGGTTTGAGTGAGTTGATGGTTTGAGTGAGATGGTGGTTTGAATGAGATGGTGGTTTGAGTGAGATGGTGGTTTGAGTGAGATGATGGTTTGAGTGAGTTTGGTGGTTTGAGTGAGTTGGTGGTTTGAGTGAGTTTGGTGGTTTGAGTGAGTTGGTGGTTTGAGTGAGATGGTGGTTTGAGTGAGATGGTGGTTTGAGTGAGATGGTGGTGGTTTGAGTGAGTTGGTGGTTTGAGTGAGTTGGTGGTTTGAGTGAGTTGGTGGTTTGAGAGAGTTGGTGGTTTGAGTGAGATGGTGGTTTGAGTGAGTTGGTGGTTTGAGTGAGTTGGTGATTTGAGTGAGATGGTGGTGGTTTGAGTGAAATGGTGGTTTGAGTGAGTTGGTGGTTTGAGTGAGATCGTGGTTTGAATGAGATGGTGGTTTGAGTGACATGGTGGTTTGAATGAGATGGTGGTTTGAGTGAGTTGGTGGTTTGAGTGAGTTGGTGGTTTGAGTGAGTTGGTGGTTTGAGTGAGATGGTGGTTTGAGTGAGTTGATGGTTTGAGTGAGATGGTGGTTTGAATGAGATGGTGGTTTGAGTGAGATGGTGGTTTGAGTGAGTTGGTGGTTTGAGTGAGATGGTGGTGGTTTGAGTGAGTTGGTGGTTTGAGTGAGTTGGTGGTTTGAGTGAGATGGTGGTGGTTTGAGTGAGATGGTGGTTTGAGTGAGTTGGTGGTTTGAGTGAGTTGGAGGTTTGAGTGAGATGGTGGTGGTTTGAGTGAGATGGTGGTTTGAGTGAGTTGGTGGTTTGAGTGAGTTGGAGGTTTGAGTGAGATGGTGGTGGTTTGAGTGAGATGGTGGTTTGAGTGAGTTGGTGGTTTGAGTGAGTTGGAGGTTTGAGTGAGATGGTGGTTGAGTGAGATGGTGGTTGAGTGAGATGGTGATTTGAGTGAGTTGGTGGTTTGAGTGAGATGGTGGTTTGAGTGAGTTGATGGTTCGAGTGAGATGGTGGTTTGAGTGAGATGGTGGTTTGAGTGAGATGGTGGTTGAGTGAGTTGGTGGTTTGAGTGAGTTGGTGGTTGAGTGAGTTGGTGGTTTGAGTGAGATGGTGGTTTGAGTGAGTTGGTGGTTTGAGTGAGTTGGTGGTTTGAGTGAGATGGTGGTTTGAGTGAGTTGGTGGTTTGAGTGAGTTGATGGTTTGAGTGAGTTCGTGGTTTGAGTGAGTTGGTGGTTTGAGTGAGATGGTGGTTTTAGTGAGTTGGTGGTTTGAGTGAGTTGATGGTTTGAGTGAGTTGGTGGTTTGAGTGAGTTGGTGGTTTGAGTGAGATGGTGGTTTGAGTGAGTTGGTGGTTTGAGTGAGATGGTGGTTTGAGTGAGTTGATGGTTTGAGTGAGTTGGTGGTTTCAGTGAGTTGATGGTTGAGTGAGATGGTGGTTTGAGTGAGTTGGTGGTTTGAGTGAGTTGGTGGTTTGAGTGAGATGGTGGGTTGAGTGAGTTGATGGTTGAGTGAGTTGGTGGTTTGAGTGAGAGTGAGTTGGTGGTTTGAGTGAGTTGGTAGTTTGAGTGAGTTGGTGGTTTGAGTGAGAGTGAGTTGGTGGTTTGAGTGAGTTGATGGTTTGAGTGAGATGGTGGTTTGAGTGAGATGGTGGTTTGAGTGAGATGGTGGTTTGAGTGAGATGGTGGTTTGAGTGAGATGGTGGTTTGAGTGAGATGGTGGTTTGAGTGAGTTGGTGGTTTGAGTGAGATGGTGGTTTGAGTGAGTTGATGGTTTGAGTGAGATGGTGGTTTGAGTGAGATGGTGGTTTGAGTGAGATGGTGGTTTGAGTGAGTTGGTGGTTTGAGTGAGATGGTGGTGGTTTGAGTGAGTTGGTGGTTTGAGTGAGTTGGTGGTTTGAGTGAGATGGTGGTGGTTTGAGTGAGATGGTGGTTTGAGTGAGTTGGTGGTTTGAGTGAGTTGGAGGTTTGAGTGAGATGGTGGTGGTTTGAGTGAGATGGTGGTTTGAGTGAGTTGGTGGTTTGAGTGAGTTGGAGGTTTGAGTGAGATGGTGGTTGAGTGAGATGGTGGTTGAGTGAGATGGTGATTTGAGTGAGTTGGTGGTTTGAGTGAGATGGTGGTTTGAGTGAGTTGATGGTTCGAGTGAGATGGTGGTTTGAGTGAGATGGTGGTTTGAGTGAGATGGTGGTTGAGTGAGTTGGTGGTTTGAGTGAGTTGGTGGTTGAGTGAGTTGGTGGTTTGAGTGAGATGGTGGTTTGAGTGAGTTGGTGGTTTGAGTGAGTTGGTGGTTTGAGTGAGTTGGTGGTTTGAGTGAGTTGGTGGTTTGAGTGAGTTGATGGTTTGAGTGAGTTCGTGGTTTGAGTGAGTTGGTGGTTTGAGTGAGATGGTGGTTTTAGTGAGTTGGTGGTTTGAGTGAGATGGTGGTTTGAGTGAGTTGGTGGTTTGAGTGAGATGGTGGTTTGAGTGAGTTGATGGTTTGAGTGAGTTGGTGGTTTGAGTGAGTTGGTGGTTTGAGTGAGATGGTGGTTTGAGTGAGTTGGTGGTTTGAGTGAGATGGTGGTTTGAGTGAGTTGGTGATTTGAGTGAGTTGGTGGTTTGAGTGAGATGGTGGTGGTTTGAGTGAGATGGTGGTTTGAGTGAGTTGGTGGTTTGAGTGAGTTGGAGGTTTGAGTGAGATGGTGGTGGTTTGAGTGAGTTGATGGTTTGAGTGAGATGGTGGTTTGAGTGAGTTGGTGGTTTGAGTGAGTTGGTGGTTTGAGTGAGATGGTGGGTTGAGTGAGTTGATGGTTGAGTGAGTTGGTGGTTTGAGTGAGTTGGTGGTTTGAGTGAGTTGGTAGTTTGAGTGAGTTGGTGGTTTGAGTGAGAGTGAGTTGGTGGTTTGAGTGAGTTGATGGTTTGAGTGAGATGGTGGTTTGAGTGAGATGGTGGTTTGAGTGAGATGGTGGTTTGAGTGAGATGGTGGTTTGAGTGAGATGGTGGTTTGAGTGAGATGGTGGTTTGAGTGAGTTGGTGGTTTGAGTGAGATGGTGGTTTGAGTGAGATGGTGGTTTGAGTGAGTTGGTGGTTTGAGTGAGATGGTGGTTTGAGTGAGTTGTTGGTTTGAGTGAGATGGTGGTTTGAGTGAGTTGATGGTTCGAGTGAGATGGTGGTTTGAGTGAAATGGTGGTTTGAGTGAGTTGGTGGCTTGAGTGAGTTGGTGGTTGAGTGAGTTGGTGGTTTGAGTGAGTTGGAGGTTTGAGTGAGATGGTGGTTGAGTGAGATGGTGGTTGAGTGAGATGGTGATTTGAGTGAGTTGGTGGTTTGAGTGAGATGGTGGTTTGAGTGAGTTGATGGTTTGAGTGAGATGGTGGTTTGAGTGAGTTGGTGGTTTGAGTGAGATGGTGGTTTGAGTGAGTTGGTGGTTTGAGTGAGATGGTGGTTTGAGTGAGTTGATGGTTTGAGTGAGTTGGTGGTTTCAGTGAGTTGATGGTTGAGTGAGATGGTGGTTTGAGTGAGTTGGTGGTTTGAGTGAGTTGGTGGTTTGAGTGAGATGGTGGGTTGAGTGAGTTGATGGTTGAGTGAGTTGGTGGTTTGAGTGAGAGTGAGTTGGTGGTTTGAGTGAGTTGGTAGTTTGAGTGAGTTGGTGGTTTGAGTGAGAGTGAGTTGGTGGTTTGAGTGAGTTGATGGTTTGAGTGAGATGGTGGTTTGAGTGAGATGGTGGTTTGAGTGAGATGGTGGTTTGAGTGAGATGGTGGTTTGAGTGAGATGGTGGTTTGAGTGAGATGGTGGTTTGAGTGAGTTGGTGGTTTGAGTGAGATGGTGGTTTGAGTGAGATGGTGGTTTGAGTGAGTTGGTGGTTTGAGTGAGATGGTGGTTTGAGTGAGTTGTTGGTTTGAGTGAGATGGTGGTTTGAGTGAGTTGATGGTTCGAGTGAGATGGTGGTTTGAGTGAGATGGTGGTTTGAGTGAGTTGGTGGCTTGAGTGAGTTGGTGGTTGAGTGAGTTGGTGGTTTGAGTGAGTTGGAGGTTTGAGTGAGATGGTGGTTGAGTGAGATGGTGGTTGAGTGAGATGGTGATTTGAGTGAGTTGGTGGTTTGAGTGAGATGGTGGTTTGAGTGAGTTGATGGTTCGAGTGAGATGGTGGTTTGAGTGAGATGGTGGTTTGAGTGAGTTGGTGGTTTGAGTGAGTTGGTGGTTTGAGTGAGTTGATGGTTCGAGTGAGATGGTGGTTTGAGTGAGATGGTGGTTTGAGTGAGATGGTGGTTGAGTGAGTTGGTGGTTTGAGTGAGTTGGTGGTTGAGTGAGTTGGTGGTTTGAGTGAGATGGTGGTTTGAGTGAGTTGGTGGTTTGAGTGAGTTGGTGGTTTGAGTGAGATGGTGGTTTGAGTGAGTTGGTGGTTTGAGTGAGTTGATGGTTTGAGTGAGTTCGTGGTTTGAGTGAGTTGGTGGTTTGAGTGAGATGGTGGTTTTAGTGAGTTGGTGGTTTGAGTGAGTTGATGGTTTGAGTGAGTTGGTGGTTTGAGTGAGTTGGTGGTTTGAGTGAGATGGTGGTTTGAGTGAGTTGGTGGTTTGAGTGAGATGGTGGTTTGAGTGAGTTGGTGGTTTGAGTGAGTTGGTGGTTTCAGTGAGTTGATGGTTGAGTGAGATGGTGGTTTGAGTGAGTTGGTGGTTTGAGTGAGTTGGTGGTTTGAGTGAGATGGTGGGTTGAGTGAGTTGATGGTTGAGTGAGTTGGTGGTTTGAGTGAGAGTGAGTTGGTGGTTTGAGTGAGTTGGTAGTTTGAGTGAGTTGGTGGTTTGAGTGAGAGTGAGTTGGTGGTTTGAGTGAGTTGATGGTTTGAGTGAGATGGTGGTTTGAGTGAGATGGTGGTTTGAGTGAGATGGTGGTTTGAGTGAGATGGTGGTTTGAGTGAGATGGTGGTTTGAGTGAGATGGTGGTTTGAGTGAGATGGTGGTGGTTTGAGTGAGATGGTGGTTTGAGTGAGATGGTGGTTTGAGTGAGTTGGTGGTTTGAGTGAGATGGTGGTTTGAGTGAGTTGTTGGTTTGAGTGAGATGGTGGTTTGAGTGAGTTGATGGTTCGAGTGAGATGGTGGTTTGAGTGAGATGGTGGTTTGAGTGAGTTGGTGGCTTGAGTGAGTTGGTGGTTGAGTGAGTTGGTGGTTTGAGTGAGTTGGAGGTTTGAGTGAGATGGTGGTTGAGTGAGATGGTGGTTGAGTGAGATGGTGATTTGAGTGAGTTGGTGGTTTGAGTGAGATGGTGGTTTGAGTGAGTTGATGTTTCGAGTGAGATGGTGTTTGAGTGAGATGGTGGTTTGAGTGAGATGGTGTTTTGAGTGCGTTGGTGTGGTTTGAGTGAGTTAGATGGTTCGCGTGAGCTGGTGGTTTGAGTGAGATGGGTGGTTTGATGTGAGATGGTGGTTGAGTGAGTTGGTGGTTTGAGTGAGATGTGTTGGTTTGCGTGAGTTGGGTGGTTTTGAGTGAGATGGTGGTTTGAGGTGAGTTATGGTGGTTTGAGTGAGTTGGTGGTTTCGAACGTGAGATGGTTGGTTTGAGTGCAGGTTGGTAGGTTTGAGTGAGATGGTGGATTTGAGTGACGTTCGGTGTGTTTGAGTGACGTTTGTGGTTTGGAGTGAGATGGTGGTCTTGAGTGAGTTGGTGGTTTGAGTGAGTTGATGGTTTGAGTGAGTTGGTGGTTTGAGTGAGTTGGTGGTTTGAGTGAGATGGTGGTTTGAGTGAGTTCGGTGGTTTTGAGTGAGTTGATGGTGGGTTTGAGTGAGTTGGTGGTTTGAGTGAGTTGGTGGTTTGAGTGAGATGGTGGTTTGAGTGAGTTGGTGGTTTGAGTGAGTTGGTGGTTTGAGTGAGATGGTGGGTTGAGTGAGTTGATGGTTGAGTGAGTTGGTGGTTTGAGTGAGAGTGAGTTGGTGGTTTGAGTGAGTTGGTAGTTTGAGTGAGTTGGTGGTTTGAGTGAGAGTGAGTTGGTGGTTTGAGTGAGTTGATGGTTTGAGTGAGATGGTGGTTTGAGTGAGTTGGTGGTTTGAGTGAGATGGTGGTTTGAGTGAGTTGGTGGTTTGAGTGAGATGGTGGTTTGAGTGAGATGGTGGTTTGAGTGAGATGGTGGTTTGAGTGAGATGGTGGTTTGAGTGAGTTGGTGGTTTGAGTGAGATGGTGGTTTGAGTGAGATTGGTGGTTTGAGTGAGTTGGTGGTTTGAGTGAGTTGGTGGTTTGAGTGAGTTGGTGGTTTGAGTGAGATGGTGGTTTGAGTGAGTTGGTGGTTTGAGTGAGTTGGTGGTTTGAGTGAGATGGTGGTTGAGTGAGATTGGTGGTTGAGTGAGTTGGTGGTTTGAGTGAGTTGATGGTTTGAGTGAGATGGTGGTTTGAGTGAGTTGGTGGTTTGAGTGAGATGGTGGTTTGAGTGAGATGGTGGTTTGAGTGAGATGGTGGTTGAGTGAGTTGGTGGTTTGAGTGAGTTGGTGGTTGAGTGAGTTGGTGGTTTGAGTGAGATGGTGGTTTGAGTGAGTTGGTGGTTTGAGTGAGATGGTGGTGGTTTGAGTGAGATGGTGGTTTGAGTGAGTTGGTGGTTTGAGTGAGTTGATGGTTTGAGTGAGTTGGTGGTTTGAGTGAGTTGGTGGTTTGAGTGAGATGGTGGTTTGAGTGAGTTGGTGGTTTGAGTGAGATGGTGGTTTGAGTGAGTTGGTGGTTTGAGTGAGATGGTGGTGGTTTGAGTGAGTTGATGGTTTGAGTGAGTTGGTGGTTTGAGTGAGTTGGTGGTTTGAGTGAGATGGTGGTTTGAGTGAGTTGGTGGTTTGAGTGAGATGGTGGTTTGAGTGAGTTGGTGGTTTGAGTGAGTTGGTGGTTTGAGTGAGATGGTGGTTTGAGTGAGATTGGTGGTTTGAGTGAGTTGGTGGTTTGAGTGAGTTGGAGGTTTGAGTGAGATGGTGGTGGTTTGAGTGAGATGGTGGTTTGAGTGAGTTGGTGGTTTGAGTGAGTTGGTGGTTTGAGTGAGTTGGTGGTTTGAGTGAGATGGTGGTTGAGTGAGTTGATGGTTGAGTGAGTTGGTGGTTTGAGTGAGAGTGAGTTGGTGGTTTGAGTGAGTTGGTAGTTTGAGTGAGTTGGTGGTTTGAGTGAGAGTGAGTTGGTGGTTTGAGTGAGTTGATGGTTGAGTGAGATGGTGGTTTGAGTGAGATGGTGGTTTGAGTGAGATGGTGGTTTGAGTGAGATGGTGGTTTGAGTGAGATGGTGGTTTGAGTGAGATGGTGGTGGTTTGAGTGAGATGGTGGTTTGAGTGAGATGGTGGTTTGAGTGAGTTGGTGGTTTGAGTGAGATGGTGGTTTGAGTGAGTGGTGGTTGAGTGAGATGGTGGTTTGAGTGAGTTGGTGGTTTGAGTGAGATGGTGGTTTGAGTGAGATGGTGGTTTGAGTGAGTTGGTGGTTTGAGTGAGTTGGTGGTTTGAGTGAGTTGGTGGTTTGAGTGAGTTGGTGGTTTGAGTGAGATGGTGGTTGAGTGAGATGGTGGTTTGAGTGAGATGGTGGTTTGAGTGAGTTGGTGGTTTGAGTGAGATGGTGGTTTGAGTGAGTTGATGGTTTGAGTGAGATGGTGGTTTGAGTGAGTTGGTGGTTTGAGTGAGATGGTGGTTTGAGTGAGTTGGTGGTTTGAGTGAGATGGTGGTTTGAGTGAGTTGATGGTTTGAGTGAGTTGGTGGTTTCAGTGAGTTGATGGTTGAGTGAGATGGTGGTTTGAGTGAGTTGGTGGTTTGAGTGAGTTGGTGGTTTGAGTGAGATGGTGGGTTGAGTGAGTTGATGGTTGAGTGAGTTGGTGGTTTGAGTGAGTTGGTGGTTTGAGTGAGTTGGTAGTTTGAGTGAGTTGGTGGTTTGAGTGAGAGTGAGTTGGTGGTTTGAGTGAGTTGATGGTTTGAGTGAGATGGTGGTTTGAGTGAGATGGTGGTTTGAGTGAGATGGTGGTTTGAGTGAGATGGTGGTTTGAGTGAGATGGTGGTTTGAGTGAGATGGTGGTTTGAGTGAGATGGTGGTTTGAGTGAGTTGGTGGTTTGAGTGAGATGGTGGTTTGAGTGAGATGGTGGTTTGAGTGAGTTGGTGGTTTGAGTGAGATGGTGGTTTGAGTGAGTTGTTGGTTTGAGTGAGATGGTGGTTTGAGTGAGTTGGTGGTTTGAGTGAGATGGTGGTTTGAGTGAGATGGTGGTTTGAGTGAGTTGGTGGCTTGAGTGAGTTGGTGGTTGAGTGAGTTGGTGGTTTGAGTGAGTTGGAGGTTTGAGTGAGATGGTGGTTGAGTGAGATGGTGGTTGAGTGAGATGGTGATTTGAGTGAGTTGGTGGTTTGAGTGAGATGGTGGTTTGAGTGAGTTGATGGTTCGAGTGAGATGGTGGTTTGAGTGAGATGGTGGTTTGAGTGAGTTGGTGGTTTGAGTGAGTTGGTGGTTTGAGTGAGTTGATGGTTCGAGTGAGATGGTGGTTTGAGTGAGATGGTGGTTTGAGTGAGATGGTGGTTGAGTGAGTTGGTGGTTTGAGTGAGTTGGTGGTTGAGTGAGTTGGTGGTTTGAGTGAGATGGTGGTTTGAGTGAGTTGGTGGTTTGAGTGAGTTGGTGGTTTGAGTGAGATGGTGGTTTGAGTGAGTTGGTGGTTTGAGTGAGTTGATGGTTTGAGTGAGTTCGTGGTTTGAGTGAGTTGGTGGTTTGAGTGAGATGGTGGTTTGAGTGAGTTGGTGGTTTGAGTGAGTTGATGGTTTGAGTGAGTTGGTGGTTTGAGTGAGTTGGTGGTTTGAGTGAGATGGTGGTTTGAGTGAGTTGGTGGTTTGAGTGAGATGGTGGTTTGAGTGAGTTGATGGTTTGAGTGAGTTGGTGGTTTCAGTGAGTTGATGGTTGAGTGAGATGGTGGTTTGAGTGAGTTGGTGGTTTGAGTGAGTTGGTGGTTTGAGTGAGATGGTGGGTTGAGTGAGTTGATGGTTGAGTGAGTTGGTGGTTTGAGTGAGAGTGAGTTGGTGGTTTGAGTGAGTTGGTAGTTTGAGTGAGTTGGTGGTTTGAGTGAGAGTGAGTTGGTGGTTTGAGTGAGTTGATGGTTTGAGTGAGATGGTGGTTTGAGTGAGATGGTGGTTTGAGTGAGATGGTGGTTTGAGTGAGATGGTGGTTTGAGTGAGATGGTGGTTTGAGTGAGATGGTGGTTTGAGTGAGTTGGTGGTTTGAGTGAGATGGTGGTTTGAGTGAGATGGTGGTTTGAGTGAGTTGGTGGTTTGAGTGAGATGGTGGTTTGAGTGAGTTGTTGGTTTGAGTGAGATGGTGGTTTGAGTGAGTTGATGGTTCGAGTGAGATGGTGGTTTGAGTGAGATGGTGGTTTGAGTGAGTTGGTGGCTTGAGTGAGTTGGTGGTTGAGTGAGTTGGTGGTTTGAGTGAGTTGGAGGTTTGAGTGAGATGGTGGTTGAGTGAGATGGTGGTTGAGTGAGATGGTGATTTGAGTGAGTTGGTGGTTTGAGTGAGATGGTGGTTTGAGTGAGTTGATGGTTCGAGTGAGATGGTGGTTTGAGTGAGATGGTGGTTTGAGTGAGTTGGTGGTTTGAGTGAGTTGGTGGTTTGAGTGAGTTGATGGTTCGAGTGAGATGGTGGTTTGAGTGAGATGGTGGTTTGAGTGAGATGGTGGTTGAGTGAGTTGGTGGCTTGAGTGAGTTGGTGGTTGAGTGAGTTGGTGGTTTGAGTGAGATGGTGGTTTGAGTGAGTTGGTGGTTTGAGTGAGTTGGTGGTTTGAGTGAGATGGTGGTTTGAGTGAGTTGGTGTTTTGAGTGAGTTGATGGTTTGAGTGAGTTCGTGGTTTGAGTGAGTTGGTGGTTTGAGTGAGATGGTGGTTTTAGTGAGTTGGTGGTTTGAGTGAGTTGATGGTTTGAGTGAGTTGGTGGTTTGAGTGAGTTGGTGGTTTGAGTGAGATGGTGGTTTGAGTGAGTTGGTGGTTTGAGTGAGATGGTGGTTTGAGTGAGTTGATGGTTTGAGTGAGTTGGTGGTTTCAGTGAGTTGATGGTTGAGTGAGATGGTGGTTTGAGTGAGTTGGTGGTTTGAGTGAGTTGGTGGTTTGAGTGAGATGGTGGGTTGAGTGAGTTGATGGTTGAGTGAGTTGGTGGTTTGAGTGAGAGTGAGTTGGTGGTTTGAGTGAGTTGGTAGTTTGAGTGAGTTGGTGGTTTGAGTGAGAGTGAGTTGGTGGTTTGAGTGAGTTGATGGTTTGAGTGAGATGGTGGTTTGAGTGAGTTGGTGGTTTGAGTGAGATGATGGTTTGAGTGAGATGGTGGTTTGAGTGAGATGGTGGTTTGAGTGAGATGGTGGTTTGAGTGAGATGGTGGTTTGAGTGAGATGGTGGTTTGAGTGAGTTGGTGGTTTGAGTGAGATGGTGGTTTGAGTGAGATGGTGGTTTGAGTGAGTTGGTGGTTTGAGTGAGATGGTGGTTTGAGTGAGTTGTTGGTTTGAGTGAGATGGTGGTTTGAGTGAGTTGATGGTTCGAGTGAGATGGTGGTTTGAGTGAGATGGTGGTTTGAGTGAGTTGGTGGCTTGAGTGAGTTGGTGGTTGAGTGAGTTGGTGGTTTGAGTGAGATGGTGGTTTGAGTGAGTTGGTGGTTTGAGTGAGTTGGTGGTTTGAGTGAGATGGTGGTTTGAGTGAGTTGGTGGTTTGAGTGAGTTGATGGTTTGAGTGAGTTGGTGGTTTGAGTGAGTTGGTGGTTTGAGTGAGTTGGTGGTTTGAGTGAGTTGGAGGTTTGAGTGAGTTGGTGGTTTGAGTGAGATGGTGGTTTGAGTGAGTTGGTGGTTTGAGTGAGATGGTGGTTTGAGTGAGTTGATGGTTTGAGTGAGTTGGTGGTTCGAGTGAGATGGTGGTTTGAGTGAGATGGTGGTTTGAGTGAGATGGTGGTTGAGTGAGTTGGTGGTTTGAGTGAGTTGGTGGTTGAGTGAGTTGGTGGTTTGAGTGAGATGGTGGTTTGAGTGAGTTGGTGGTTTGAGTGAGTTGGTGGTTTGAGTGAGATGGTGGTTTGAGTGAGTTGGTGGTTTGAGTGAGTTGATGGTTTGAGTGAGTTCGTGGTTTGAGTGAGTTGGTGGTTTGAGTGAGATGGTGGTTTGAGTGAGTTGGTGGTTTGAGTGAGTTGGTGGTTTGAGTGAGATGGTGGTTTGAGTGAGTTGGTGGTTTGAGTGAGTTGATGGTTTGAGTGAGTTCGTGGTTTGAGTGAGATGGTGGTTTGAGTGAGTTGATGGTTTGAGTGAGTTGGTGGTTTCAGTGAGTTGATGGTTGAGTGAGATGGTGGTTTGAGTGAGTTGGTGGTTTGAGTGAGATGGTGGGTTGAGTGAGTTGATGGTTGAGTGAGTTGGTGGTTTGAGTGAGAGTGAGTTGGTGGTTTGAGTGAGTTGGTAGTTTGAGTGAGTTGGTGGTTTGAGTGAGAGTGAGTTGGTGGTTTGAGTGAGTTGATGGTTTGAGTGAGATGGTGGTTTGAGTGAGTTGGTGGTTTGAGTGAGATGATGGTTTGAGTGAGATGGTGGTTTGAGTGAGATGGTGGTTTGAGTGAGATGGTGGTTTGAGTGAGATGGTGGTTTGAGTGAGAT